>JAEANM010004209.1:0-21140 GCA_017656035.1 Myanophis thanlyinensis
AATATCATTTTCTCCAAATATTGCCAAAACTTTTTAACTTTATCACATTTATACCACATATGTTCATAAGTCCCTAAAAATATCCCTGATTTTTTTGCAGTTCAGCAACGAACATTACAAACAAATGTGATTAAATCAACTTGCATCAAAGAGCAGCAAAGGCAGATTTTGTAAAGAAAAAGATGATTTTGAAATTAGTGGATGCACCAAAATTGCTCAGACTGACTATGACCAAAGTCATGACCAAACAGTTATTAGGATTCATTGGCATTTTTGCAAAAATTATAATTTCAGAATTTCCCAAATGTGATATAATCACAACACTAAAATTTTTGAAAATGATGATAAAGTGGGATTTTTGCATGCAAATTATTCCCAGTCTCTCACACATTACAATAAATACAACAATAACTAAAAAAAAGTAATTTTTGGTAGATGTGGCAATACTTGCGGAGAACAGAATGAAAGAAAGAAAATTGAAGGGAAAAAAATATGAAAATCCAGAGATCTAACAATAGGAACAGGCAGATTATGGAAATGAATAGAATGAAATGCCTAGTTTATTCCAAAATCATCTCTATAGTTACTGGTGCAGGCAGAATAACGAACAGGCTAAACAATTTTTTATAAGTTTGTTGTGAATGTTTCTAAATGTAACTTTTTTATAAAAATCACATTGTTGGGACATGTTATATCTTAAGATATTATTTGGATAATTCCTGGGTTCTCAGCTGGAACTTGAATCTCCAAAGAACACAAATCAAATTTGTGATATCTTTGTTTTTACTTATGCTAAATTATTCCTTATGAATAATAACATAATGATAACAACAGCACCAGCAATACCAACAACAGCCTTTATTATAATTAGTGACCAAATTATACCTTTGACAAAGGTTACAATGTTCAGGGGACAAGATAAAACATTTGTAGAGAAGTTGCACAAATAGATGAGCTGAAATGCTACGAGAATGGAAATATTAAGTAAAGGAGTCTTTTAAATATTTAAAAGACTTAAGTTACAAAGCAACTATTAAATAAATACAACCCTGGATGACAGAATACTAGAGTACCATGATATTTAAATGCTAATTAATTAGCTGCTAAAAGGTTAAGAAAATTGAAATTGATTTGTAGCTCAGCTATGATATTGGTTTTTATTTTAAATATGGATTTGAGTATTTAAATATAGACTGAATGTAGTTTCCAAACAGTTTTTTCATTCTCACCTCCCATTTCCTGAATCTCAGGTCTTTCAAGCACAAAGGTGACTTTGTGCCCTTTCAGATCCCCTCCTAGCAACCACTGGATTTGGTGGGGGGGGGGGGGGTTTCACACAACCAGAGAAAGGTACATTTTTATGAAGTGAAGATATGGCTGGAGGAATACAAGCAATTCCATTTGTACAGGTTGACAGGGTGGTTATTTTTTTTACCACTGCAAAAGCTAGAGCATCTCAAAATGGGTCAGTATTTTTTCTTTTCTCTCCCTATTTCTTTTGAGGAATTTAGGGACGGACAGGGCATTGTGGAACTACCTCAAAAGTATTGTGGGAACCCCTCCCTCCCAAGAATAAAAGATTTTGGAGAATATTAAAAGAGAGTGAATATTATATTTTCCCAAAGGAAAAATTGAGGAAAATCTTAACAAAGGCAGAAATCAGCCCCAGTCCTCCTGCCATAGCCTCAAGCAGAAGCCTCAAGTCTTTAGAGATGGATATTTTGTACATATTGAGAAAGCCAGGCTATTCTATTCATAAATAAAAAGCATTTAGTCACAGCTCCTACAGAAGGCTGGAGCAGATGGGAGTAAGAATTTACGTTCCCCCAAATTCTAAGGACAGGACATGACCTTTAGGACATAATAGCGTTAACTCATCATCATTGGAATAGTAAAAGACACAAGGCTCACTGCATTGCACAACCCCCTGGAGCATCTCAATCACCAAACCCCAGAACCCTATAAAAAATCCACCCACTCACCCAGCCAATTGGTCAGCCACCTCAGGAACATGTTTCTGTCACTGACATTTCTGGAAAACCAAATAAACAGACCTTCTTTCCTTGTAACCAGCCTCCATTTTATTTCCAGAGTCTTTCTCCTGGCTTGGAACCGGACCGGATTTTTCTTCCAACAGTATGAAGATATGAGAAGCACTAAAGATAGAAAATTACACCAGAATCAGCTGGTTTTCCAAATAATCTTCTGTGGCCATTGGTATGATAAGGAGTTATGCAAACTAATCAGAGAAGTAAACTATTACAGAAATCAATTTGTTAGAGTAATTGGAGTAAATTTTCATCTCTGACAAGAGCTATTTGTCAAGTCCTGCAGGATAAAACAATGTTAAAGAAAGCATGATCATGATTTCATATTATGATTTCAACTTCAAGATGTGAGACTACAAAATTACAAAAGCACTTCAGCAGGAAAAACTTTAGGCCCTCAATCAGAATTCCACGTGCAAACATGTAAAGGTTTAATTTTGTATAGAAGTAATTCCCAAATTACAATATAAATCACCAATGTGGCATTTGTAATCTTGCTGAATTACAACTCTCATCATCCTTCATCTTTGCCATATTTCCTAAAAAAAATCCTGAAATTTATAATTAAGCAACATCTGGAGTTTCTACCTCTAGTACAGAATATACTTTATGGAGCCAATGATTCAACGACACTCATAATTTCACAAGTAATAAAGAATATTCAAACATTATAGCTCCTTCTTCTTTATATAACGAAGCATACGGGTTTCTTAAAGCCATTGAATTTGTGACATTTAAAACTTTTGAGGCTATTTAACTAGGTGACTTGTCCTATGACACCCTGATTACAAGGAATTTTTCAGGAAATGGAATGGTGTGAATTTTTTCCTGCAAATTTAGGCCACCCAGGGCAAAGATAGATTCACGGTGAATGTTCTTCTATTAGTTTGGGAGCTTGGGGTTGTTTGTCTACCTTAAGTGTATGAGGATTTATTACTAATCTGACCTTTCATCTCTATGATCTGGATGACACTTTTGAATAACTCTGCTCATATTAAAGTAAGGTGATATGACACAGACAGAAAATCCACCAAGGAGTTAACACTTTTCATTGGGAGGCTATCACTCCTGCATTCTACTTCTAAATTAAATGTGTTGCACAGTAAAAGACAGGGTATATGTTATTTCATGTGAAGATGAGGTCAGTGAAATAAGAGTCTTCGCCATCACAAGTCCATAAATCTCACTTATGATTCTAATCAAGCAACTTCTGAGAGTAAGGAGGCCCAAAAAACCCCCAAGCTACTCTTTTAAAAAACAACAACATGCAAATGATTCGATTGGCATGTCAATGTTTCATATTCATATATATGGTGGCGCTAAACTTCACAAAAACTCCCGATAAAAGTCTGCCATAAAAACCTGGTACAATTTGCATATGGTAGGTATTCAAGCCATTCCAAACTGATTAACAGAGCAGCATACAAACCCAATAAATAAATAAATAAACAAATAAATAACATACAACACCAATATTTGTAGCTTGGTAGTTGGCCGCCATCGCCAGCACGTCAAACACTTTTTGATTTTAAACAGAGAAGAAATAAGTTTTATTTTTAGTGCAAAACTGTAGGGATAAGAGACTGATTTGTAAACAATCATTGATCGCCTGAGGTAACGTTTTAACTGCAGGCTGTGAAAGTGTGGATGGGGAGGAACTGACAAGTTCAACACTGGCAAGACATAGTAAATTTGGGGGTTTGCCCCCCCCCCCGAGTCTGATGATATGTCATCTTTGCACACCAGGATTACATTACTATGATTGAGTTGGTGCACAGTTTTGGGGGTGGGTGGGAGGGAGTCTCCTGGAGTCACAAAGAACAAATTGCAGCCATGCCTGGGAGAAAGATTTTGTAAAGATTTGTGTGACAAGTACACCTTTCCTGGGCTAGAAATCCTTGTTTGTGGCCAATCCTGCCTTCCTCATTTCCTATTTGGACTATTGCTACGCACTATACATGGGGCTGCCTTTGAAGACAACCCAGAAATTAAAACTGGTCCACAATGCAGTGGTGTGTGCACTGTTGGGCACTCCTAGGTTCACCAGTGTCACACTCCAGTTGCGCAACCTGCAGTGACTTCCAGTTTCCTTCCAGGTCAAATTCCAAGGGTTAGTCATCATCTTTCAAGCCCTACATGGCATAGGATCTGACTACTTGCAGGAATGCCTCTCCCTGAGCGTCTCTGGTCATTCCTCTAGATCAAATAGGTCGGGCACCTTCCAGGTCCTTTCCCTGAAATATTGTCAGCTAGTGGGCCTAGTAAGCGTACCTTTCCTGTAGCAGCCCCCTCACACCTTCCCATGCTCTGATACTCCAGCAGGCTCCCATTCTCTTCGCCTTCTGGAAGGCCATTAAAAACTGGATTTCACCATGGAGTGGGCTAGAGGGGTGGGGCCTGCAGATATTTGCTGAGGCACCCTGAGAGGTGGAACAAGGTGCTAGGTTTTTAGTGTGTATATGCTTTTTATAGTTTTATTGTTGTTGTGAGCCATTGAGAACTATTTTGAGTGGCCTTAAAAATCTTAATATAATGTAATGCAATAAATCATGGGTTGTCTGTCCCACTGGAGAAAATCGCCAGATCCCGCTGTCTCAACAGAGTGAGAAAAATCCTAAGGGATGACTTTCACCTGGGACAGCATTTCTTCATACTTCTACCATTGAGCAAGAGATACAAAAGCATAGCCAGCAGGACAAATAGGCTGGAGAATATCTTCTATTCATGGTCCTTCAGACTTCTAAATGCCACATAACACCACAACTAGACTTGATACAACAGACTCACAGTGCCAGTGCAACGTGCAATATGTACAATAAAAGAAGATTCCTCGTGAAGGATAAGAAAAAAGAATCACTTTATAATATGTACATTTAGTCATTGAAGTAGCCCGAGATCCATAGACATAAACCAGATTCAGTGATGGACAAATGAGTTCTATTGTCCCAGCCATTCTTGACATGGAGAACTTTGAGAATTACTTGGAGAAACTCCATCACAGTCCATGAATCTTTGTGCAATTACTGTTTTGAAACATTGACTTATGTAAGCAAAACCCAATGAGGAAAGGGTACAGTTTATTGTGCAAAAGTGAAATAATTGCTACACGAAGCCATTTCTATCTTTTCTGTTTCCTTGAGAGTGTTTTGATGTGTAGCCTGAATTTGTCTGAAGTGTGAAACTTCACTCTTCCTAGAATTACATAACATTTTCTTGAAATTTCCCATGCAGATCAAATTATTTTTTGCAGGAACAAACATTCTCTGATCTATGACTGTAATAAACTGAATTGATTGATTGAATATTCCTAGTCAGGAACAGGCAGTTATTAAAAGTTAATGAATAAATATTAACCATCACCACCTACTTTTCTCCAATTCCATCCCAAAAGTCCATTTTCATGAACTCCTTGGAATTGGTTGTTCTCTTGATAATCTTTTGTGTATTTTGTCATCTGACTGCATGTTGCTAACAGTCTTGAGCAAGATATTTACAAAAACAATCATTCAAGAGACCAGTATCAGCTCTTTTCTCGGGAAGCTGGGGGGGGGGGCGGCGATGCCTTTGAAAGTATACATATATGATTTAATATACAATTCAATTTTAATAATATGGAATATATAAGTATACACATATGTACACATATATTTTTCTTTTACTTCACTTTATTTTATCTATATTTTATTGGGTAGTTTCTGAGGTAATGACTACTTTGGTATGCTATGTTAATAATTCTTATTAATATACGACATTCTCCTGTATCCAGATGGAATTTAATTTGTTCTAAATAAATAATGTGGGCATTTCAAAGACAAATCTGCAAAAAAATACTCCTCCAAACCTGCTTCTCCACAGATTGTGGCATCTACAGTGCAGTTCTTTCTGCACGCATGACTAGATTATCACATTAATGCAACAACCTCAAAAGGCTACAGCACCTGTCAGTACTCCTAGAAAACATTCATTGTCCAAGGGAAGAACTGTAAGCCATGAAAATGGCACCGAAAAGCATAATAACAAAGAGCAACCTTTGTGCTAGAACTTTCATCTTTCCATGTCTTCCCTCACCGGGTAGGACTGCAAATCCTAGAATTGCTAGCCAACTAGCCAACTTGCTAGCCAACTTGCCTATTGATTGGGAATTGTGGGAACTGCAGTTTAAAATGTCTGTAAGATGCCAAGTTGCCTACTTTGGATTTATGAGAAGTAGCTCTCCAGATGTTGCCAAGCTACAGCTCCCAGCCACTCCAATAGTGACAGATGCTTGGATTTCTAATTCAAGGCCATGGGTTCCTCACTTCTGCCTTATGGGAAAGTGAGGAGATAGGTGCTTACATGCTCATAGGTAAGTGTCCAGATATACATTGCATTTCAGCAAGATTACCATTAACTCCAAAAGCCACATAGACAAATCTTCCATTTTCTGCTTCATGATATTGTTCTTCTAAAATAACACACCATGTTAAATTCACCATGGAAACAATTGCTCACCATAGAATCAGCTTCCCTCAGGTTCCAGCAAGAATAATGCAGTATGCCTTAATAGACAACATCAAGTGAGTCATTTCAACAAAACTTAGATCCCCTCCCTCTCCCAATTGAAATAATGGCAGAAATTTAGCAGCAACTAAGAAATCTTTGAGTAGAGAGGGTCAATCCAACAGCTCCCCATTTCTAAGCAACAGGTAAAAATCCAAAGATTGGCAGATGTGGTTAGCCTGAGCAGAATCAAAATGCCAGATTTTAATTCTGAACTACAATTTTCAGTGACCCTGACAAGGTTGACTAATTCAACAATATATGTAGGACCACCGGATCTCTACCCCTAATATGGAGGTTCACATGATTACAATTAATATTACTCATTCATTTTATATGACTTTTGTATTATATGACATACATTTTCATACTTTGTCCACAAGGCAATTTACACTTTCAAAAACTTTAAATAAAAGGGCAATGCTATATAAGTCTATTTAGAATTGGGTCCCCTTAAATCTTAGCTATCCCAGAAAGCTCTAAAAATCCAGCTTTTCTGTGGAATGATTTGTGATTGATTCTAGAGGCATACATATAATCTTTAGTTTTATTATACTTACATTCTGTTTATCTTTTATATTACTGCATGGATATAGTTGGTCATGAGGGGGGCACAGTGGCTAAGATGCTAGGTTTGTCAGCTGGAAAACCAGCAATTAATTAATTAATTAAATTTCTAAACTGCCACTCTCCCGAGAAGGAACTCAGGGCAGTGTACAACCATCTATAAAATAAGGTAGTGACCAACAACAGTTAAAAAGAGATTTAAAATATAAAATTAAGTGGTTAGAAATTATAAAATTATAAAAATTTAAAATTTAAAAAATTTAAAAAGCCAATTAACCCCAAAATTAATTCTAGGCCAGACCGGCCTGTTGAAGCAATCCAGGTTTGAGACCCAAATGGCACATGATGGAATGAGCTCGTTCTCAACCCAGCTCCTGCCAAACTAACAGTTGAGAAACATGCGAATATGAATAGATAAATAGGGAGCACTTCAACGGGAAGGTAACAGAGTTTTGTGATGTCATGCTGGTCACATGATTGTGGAAATGTCTTCAGACAGTGCTGGCCCAATGGTCTTGAAACAGAGATGAACCACCCCTTAAAGTCGGCAACAATTAGTGGAGTAAAATCTGTAGGGACTACTTTGCCTTGATAGTTAGTCACACAGTCAGCTAGATGTTTAGACTGGATTTGGTATTTTTAACCACCTATTAAGTCCTTCCCAAGGCATAAACAAATGTTGTTTGTTGATAACACAGAAAGAATGAAAAGCTTCTTTCCACAGGCAATAAGGTCACTAAATCAGACACCACCAGAACACTAAGGATCATAATGATTGTTTACATATATATGAAGTAACCACCTACCCAATTACCTCCTTTCTTACAAACTACCTCCTTTCTTCAACTTATTCCCAACCTATTTCCTACCCACCCATTCTGCCCTAACTTACCTGGGGTCGTGAATGGCTGTGTAAGCATTTCACTATATATTGTACCATGTATGATTGTGCATGTGACAAATAACATTTGAATTTGAATTTGATATTGAGGTTATCATTGCAGAATGTAAGCAGTTCCAAATAAATTCCAATTGCATTTTTGCAATTGTCTGACAGTGATTTTGCCAATGAAAAGTGCCAATGATTTTCAAATAGTGCACCAGAAGATTTAGGATTTCACCCAAGATGCCTATTACTATTGGTATTAACTTTTCTTTCTTTTGCCAGTAGAGAGTTTCTATTTCTATTTGCAGTTCTCTGTATGTTGTGATTTTTCTCCAGTTCTTTCTCTTCCTTTATGATCATTATGATTTGTTACAGTCAGCCAGATCGTTAGACTGGATTTGGCATTTTTATTCACCTATTGAGTTTCACCAAAGATCTGGGATAGATAATCCTATTGTTGTTATAGTTGTTGTATTTAATTAAATTAATTTCCTTAAATTAATTTAGAGCAGATTGGACTAGGAGGTTGTATCAGTTTCATGAATAAGCAAATGCTAGAACGTTTTTGAAGCACAATTCAATTTAACACTAGAATAATCAAAATGGAAAATAAAAGACAGAACAACTTATTTGATTTTAAAATGTCAATTCAAGCATTAAAATGTTCTTCTAAAAAGGTTAAAGTCATTCAATGAAATTTCTTTCTAAAAAAAAACTTAACACAAAATGGATAGGTGACAACTTATCTATACAGATTGGTCTCATGGAAAGTTCAATGACCCCTTTAAAGGTGCCAGCAGATTTGATTCAGCACAGAATTTAAAGAGATCAGTGGAAGTACTAACGTTGTAAAACAATTTGTATGGGAAAATTGTGAACAGAATTGAAAGAACTGAAATTCATGTTTACATTATAAAATTGTCTTGCCAGAAAAAATATGACAGATAGTTGTTAGAATATGGAAGATTTGCCATTGCATCCCAATTTTTTTTTCACTTCTCAGAATAACCTACACCTCTTGGCTTTTCAGATTATATCCCATCCAAATTCCAATCATTTCTTATCATAAATCAAATTCAGCTAGGTGCTGTATTCAAAAATACCATAAGTATATTTTTCCAAAGAGCTGTTACATTCTTCCTAAAACAAGCTTTCAGAATGAAGTTCTTATAATAATTTTTCAGAAATAACATCCAAGAAGCTACAATATTTCACTCCAGAAAGAATAGTGATAGGGAAAATGAAAGAATTACAAATGGAGGATATTGTCATCTGGACCCCTGATAAAAATTCTGTAAATAAGGCAGGTGCATAGATGATCAAAGCTAGCACCAAGAGTGCATTCACACAACACACTACCTTGTCAGTGTTTGGCTTACCATGCTGTTACAAATAAAAATCATAGTTTTAATGATTGATGATGTACATTTTGTACATTGTTGTAAGTAACTTTGTTTTAATTGTGCTCTAGTGTGAGAGTTAATTTCCTTGCTTATAATTAAATATCAATTTATTTCTTTAGGAAAATCTGGGAGGTGAGCACCTTACATACATCATGGCTGTATTTTTGCTGTATTTCCGGCATTTTCCAACACTATTATGGGTACACAAGTAGCGTACTTTCTATCTGCAATAGAAAGTGTGTCATGATCAAAATTTTTGAAATCATGCTTTTAATTGGGAGAGTCTCCTTTTTTAAAACTTGCAAACCAATATTTAGATCATTACGTCAACCTTTTAATCGGTTTAGGTCAGGAATGTCAAAATGCAAGATTTAAATAATTCCTTTTTTAAAGAGATGGGCTATTCTAGGATCAGTGCAATAATGACTTCTCCCCCTCTCCATATTCTTGCGCAACTGACTGCCAACTGGGCCAAACCAAGCTGATGCATACATGATGCACCATCGTGAAAAGTGTTTGGGCTGAAGAGTGTCAAAGGAGATGAAACTAGCCATTGTGATATTCTGGGCCAGGACCCAAAGAGGCAGAATCCTTGCTTTTTATAGTACCTATTTATTGCCTTTTGTGCCACCTGATTGACGGCAGGGCTCTTGAGAAGCTCCCAACTGAGAGATCCTTGCTGCTGGGAGTTTGCTTGTTTTCTTGAAGATGTGTCATTACTCACACTAAGTAACATCATCAGTGCTAGAGTGAGGAGTGGGGTTTGCTAACAGTTTATATTCTGTCTAGGGGCTTGCCCTCCTCAGGATTGGTGGGAGTGGCCTTGGAGGTTCCTTGGTTGGGCTCTTTATGGTTGGTTTCTTTGGCAATGTCTTGATTGGGGTATTATTTAGTTGATTGTTGGTTTGATATTAAATCCTGGAGTTATAACCTATGCTTTGTCTGGGTGCTGATTACTGGTGGAGAGGTGCTTGGGTCCTTTTGTTCCCTTTTTGGCTGGTTGATTGTTTCTTTTGCATGGACAATAGATGCTCATGTCTATGTATCTATTGAGCTCTAATTTGCCAGAGTGCCAGGTTTCTAAATTAGGTCCAAATTATCCTCAGAGCTACCAGGAGAAAAGGTGATCACGACTGACCCAAAACTATGCCGAGAGCGGCGCTTTCAACAGACCACCGTCGCACACCATCTCCTCAACAACCAACTCCCCCCCCCCGCCCTCAATATTTTTTTTTTTCCTAGAAGGAAGGAAATCTACCTCATTGGGCGAACGGACCGCGTCGTGCCCAATCAGATTGTTGTGTCTGGAAAGGCAAACGGTGGCATCTGCCAGTGATATTGCCGACATCCACGCCTCACTTCTCCCAAAAACGCAACCTGTGAAAAAGCTTTTCGCCACGCCCCCTTCCCTCCTTCCCTCGCGAGCTGGCTGATTCCCCCCCACTTCTCGCCCCCCGCCCTTCCCTGACGTTCCGTAAATCTTCACCCAATAATGCGTTCAGACGAAAGAGGGAAGGGGTTAAGGGGGCTGCATCGCTCTCCCCCCGCCCGCTTCCTCTCGCTCGCCTGCCTCCTCCCTCTCCCCCTCCTCCTCCACCTCCTCCGCCTCCTCTTCTTCTTCTTCTTCCAGCTTCATCATCATGTAGACACCCGGACCCCCTTTTCTCATGGAGCAGGTTCCTTGACGTCAGATCTATGAATATTGCACGAAAAAGCCGGCTTGCGAGAGCTACCACAGCGGCTCGATGTAAGCCGGGGGTCTATCCCGGCTTGGACCGCGGCGGCGGCGGCGGCGGCGGGCAAGAGGAGGCGCTGATCGCCGCCGCTTTGGAGAAGGAGGAGAGCCGGCGGCTGGTGGCCGAAAGCGTGAGAGGAGGCCGGCCGTGCAGCGCTGGCGGCGGCGGCGAGCAAGGGGGCTTGTTGCTGCTGCTGCCGCCGAGAGAGGAAGAAGTGCTGGGCTGCGCGCTTCTTCCCCGGCGAGAGGTGGCCCCGGGGGAATGTGACATCACCGCGCGGGTCTGGGGCAGCCGAGCGGGAAGGCTCCCCGGCAGCGCCCCGGCCTCCCTGGCTAACGCGCTGCCGCCGCCCGCGCCCGCCCCGGCTCCCCACCTCGGCCCCGTGATCAGCATGTCTGCGAAGGAGAGGCCCAAAAGCAAAGCCGCCACAGCCACCAAGGAAAGCGTCACCCTGTTGCCTTGCTTTTATTTCGTGGAGGTGAGGCGGCTTGCGCGGCTCGGCTGGAAGGGAGGGGAAAGGGGAGGAGAAGGGGAGGGAGACAACCAGGGGCCTCCGATCGCGCTGGGGGTGCCGCTGCCCTCGCGGAAACCCCGGCCCAAACAGAGCAACCGTCCGTGGGAGCCCACTAGCGGGGCTGAGCGTCTGAGGCACACGAAGCGCGCCTTAGCGCAATCGCGGCCAGGTTGAAGTGTGAGGTGGGGGGAATGTCAGGAGGTGTAGGCGCAGGTTGGAAACGGCAAGGGGGATCTTGTCCGACGTGGCCAGGCGGGCATCGGCTGAGCGGTTGTCTCCAGACCTCGTATTTGATTCAGAGGGAGGGAGACCATCTTTCCGAAATCTCCCCGCGGAGATCAGGGTCCTCCGAAATCTCCTCGCGGAGATTTGGAAAGCTTGGCCGTCCTCGTCCACCTGCCTTGGAAACTCCACCTCCCTCATTGCTACGGGAGGGGAGGAGGGAGCGTTTATTTATCTTTTAAAAAATGAAAAGAAATGAAAAGAGGAGGGGGCTTGCAAACGGAGAAGGGGCAGCGCCATGAGATCAGATCACGTGCGCACGGTATCATCTCTATGTGGCTTCAGACGAAAAGGGGGAGGGTTGTGTTGTGCTTATGCCAAGCATATATGCTTGGCCAAAAAGAAGAAGAAGAAGAAGAAAACGTTAAATAAGTTGGAGGTGGCATAACTGAAAGTAGATCGTTAAACAATCAGGGTTGGGGTCCTTTTTGATTCAGGCTTAGGCTATTTGGGGATGCTTCAGAGATTTGGGATGTGCTGAGAATGTGGTTGTGATTTCTATAGGTGGTCAAAGCTACACCTTGGGTAGCTTCATCGGAATAAGCCAACCAAGTGAGGAGTTATTTTATTTATTTATTTTGCCAAAGATCTAGTGGGGCTCCTGACTCTTTTGTGTGTGTGTGTCTGTGTGTGTTAATGATGGTTTGTGTTTTTAACTGCATCTTTGGAATAAACTATTTTGAACTTTAACTTGAAACAGTCTTCCTGTCTCTTATATAAGAGGGGAACGATTTGAAAAAAAAAGCTGCCCAAAAACGTAAGGATATAGAATCACAAAATGATATAGCTATCATTAGTAAGGGAGGGTGTCTCTGGATTTGCGGAGCAGCAGAGATAGAACACCTGGCTCACATCCTATTTGATTGTTACCAGACAAGAGGGTGAGAGACAGGTATCTTGGTCTCTATATTAAACAAATTACCCAGTGGGATCCCCATTATCAAAACAACTTAGCTTATATGTAGCCAGAATCTGAAAATAACATTTAACACAGCACAGTATTGGAGCAAAATGGTTCAGTTGAGAACAGCATACGTGGGATTGATTGGGGTAGATTGTTGGGGTGACACTGAAATATAATTTTATCATATTTTATTTATCTATATATTAAATTATTGTATTTTATTCCAATTTCATTTTAAATTGCATTTCATCTAATTCCATTTTAAACTCTTTTTATCAGATTTTAGCAGTGGTGGGATTCAAATAATTTAACAACCAGTTCTCTACCCTAATGAGTGGCTGGGTAGGCATAGCTGGGTGATCATGTGACTGGATGGGCATGGCCAATGTGACATTATTCAGATTATAGGCTATTTCCTGCCCTCTCATCACCTATCCCCTCCCAACCACTCCTTGTCATGGCCCACCTTGCCTCGCATTATTCCCGGCCGCTCAGCTCAAAGGCCTCAAATATCTATAATTCTGTAAAAAATGTTTTTTTTTTTACTTTATTATCAGTATCTACATACTATAAATGTACTTTCATGGGCCACTGAAAGCAGGAAATGGTTCACATGCTTTGCCCAGGAGTGTAATATGCAGGTCACAAAACTGTTTGTCTCCAGAAGTTCTGGGTGCTCGATCACTGGAGGTTTTTAAGAAAAGATTGGATAGCCATTTATCTGAAATAGTATAAGGCAGAGGTGGTATTCAGCCAGTTCGGACAGTTTCTGGAGAAATTTTGAGTAGTTGGAAATTTTGAGTAGTTTGGAGAATTGGAAAATACCACCTCTGGCTGGTCTACCCCTGCCTGCTCACTGTGTTGTCACTTACCCTGCCCATTTGCCCTCCCCTGCCCCCCCGCAACGCCCCACCCAGTCACTCCTTATTTTGCACACCTCCCAGGCATAGCACACTTTAGCACACTTTGTAATTCCTCGCTTGTGGTAAACAATTTCTGCAGCTTGCCTGACTTCCCAGTTTTCCCACAGTGCCAGCGGCCCAACTTAGAGCCGTGATTTGTCTGGTAAGTAAGAATGCGAGTTGCAGCTTAGCTAGGCTCCACCATCCCTGTACTTGTCTGCCTTCTGCCATAGCTGCCGCATTGACACTCACAGCCTAACTAGGCCCCAATGTCTCTGGACTTGCCTGCCTTGCTTCATCGCCACACACTTGAGGCCTAGCTACCTGCCCCCCCTTCACTGTCTCCTAGGCTTGCCTGCCTTCTGCCATGGTTGACCTGATCGTCCTTCAACTAGGCTGGGTTGGGGAAGGGATAACTCCAGCCTTTGCTGTTGCCCCCTTTGGCCTCAAACTATGTCCATCTAGGCTGAAGCAATATATTTGGCCTGTGCACTGAGGGGGGCATGGACATAGGAGCGTCAAAGAGGTTTCTGAACAGACCAGATGGTGGTTCTTACCTTTAAGATGATCCATCTGGAAAGCTCTGCAGTGGAGATCTTGCAGCCGCTTCTTCCATCCCTTGCTGAGCTTCAGTCATTTGTGGAGACGCTCCATGTGCTCTCCAAGTTGGTGGCTGCTTGTCCGCTGCTGCTGCTCGTGCTGGGAGAGCATCCTCCGTAGCACAGCAAAATTAAACTGCTTCTTTGGGTTCTGTAAGTGCTGTGGCACAGAAAAGCAGCAGTTATGTTGAATTCAACATGGCTGCTGCTTCTCTGTGCCACAGTGCTTTCCAGGTGGGACTTAAAAGAAAGTGGAGGCTCACAGCTGCTAAATTGCACAAGATGCTCTCCCAGTAAGGGCAGCAACGCAGAGAAGCAGCCAATGCCCTGGAGAGCAGAGATGGAGGGGAACAGGCCACGAAAGAGGTTGAGCCTAACCGTGTGGTGGAAGATGCACGCATGTGCGGAAGCTGCGTGCATGTGCAGAAGTCATGCATGCGCATATGCACTACCGCACATTTTCACCACTGGTATAGAGTACCGCCCCAAGATCCCTTCTAAGTATTATTCTGTTATTCTGACAACTTTCTCAGGCCCTCCACTCAGATTTTGGCATCCTCAGTTTTCCTGCCTGTGCAGGGGTTGGACCAGAAGACCTCCAAAGTTCCCTTCAACTCTGTTATTCTGTTATTCCTGAGCTAAATATGTTAAAACCCTCATTGGGACCCTATCACTTTTGCTCCCTCTGGTCTAATGAGCTAAAGAGCTGCTTCTAGGCATTCATTTTAATAGATTTTTAGAAATCTGCAATTGAAAGTTCTTCTTATTATTTATTTATTGAATTTTTATACCGCCCCCTCTCCCTAGGGACTCGGGGCGGTGTACAGCAATTAAAACCCACATAACATAACACCCACATAACAAAATCTAAAAGCCAATTAAAAGAATTAAATAGCTGCTAATTTAAAATACAATTAAATTAAAAAATTAAGCTGAGAAGATTTAAAATTAAACTAACATTTAAAATAACCCAGAGGTATCAGGCCAGGCTGGCTAGCTGGAAAAAGTAATTCTTCAATGCACGTCGGAAAGGTCGGACGTCAGTTATGGTCCGAATATCAGGGGGGAGCTCGTTCCATAGGGAGGGCACAGTCACAGAGAAGGCGCGAACTCTTGGGGCGTCAGGCGACATCAGCCCGACGGTGGCACCCCGAGGAGGCCTGCCCTGTGGGAATGCACCGGTCAGTTGGAGGCTGATGGTGGCAACAGGCGGTCCCGTAAGTACCCGGCTCCCAAGCCATGAAGCGCTTTAAAGGTGAATACCAACACCTTGAATTGCATCCAAAAGGCCACAGGAAGCCAGTGCAGCTCGCGCAGGAAAGGTGTAACATGGGAGCTCCAAGAAACTCCCATAATTGCCCACACAGCCACGTTCTGCACTAACTGCAGCCTTCATGTTTCCTTATCCTGAAGACCCAATTTCATTTGGAATGTAATCCCAAGCTGATTGCCCTTTTAACATTCCTTTTGTCACTTCTCCAAAATGTACCCCCAAGAAGCCACATATCTCTCTCTCTCTCTCTCTCTCTCATACAGACATATAGGCGCCATCTGTCAGAGTTCCACACAGCATCTGCAATTTAATCAAAATTCCAAAGAAACAAACGTCCTTAGAATGCTATTTTATTTAAGACATTGTACTGGAGAAAACCTGAATTTGAAAAGTCTGCGTTTTCTCCATCCACCTAAAGTGAAAGTTTCTTCCCCCCCCCCCCCCAGCTCATCACATGCAACCCTTTGCCCAATCCCCTCTGGGTGGCATCCAGAGTTCAACTTCTTATGCCGTCCCTCAGGTATGAGCAACAGTGTTCTTGCTTTTGGTGAGAAAGAATGTGAAAAGATAAATCTCTGAGTTACCTACTATCTAACTTCAACTCCCTAATATTCCATGTTACAATTGTGGCTAGACTAAAAGGTCTACCATAATACTTATAAAACAGAATAGTGTAAAATCCACATATATAATCCTTTTAGTCATGACAGGCTGCCCCACTTCTCAACATATGACAATCTCCTGTAACAGATAGTGAATAATCATTAGTACCTTCATTCAAAATAAATCAACTATTCCTCCCCCCCCCCCCCAAGGAGGTCCTTCGGTTTATCAGGAAACTTTAATGTCCAAACTTTTTCAAATCAAATCAAATTTTATTCATCACATGCACAGTCATACATGGTACGAAATGCAGTGAAATGTGTACATGTATATAAAAAATGTTTTTACTCCGATAGCTTCTGACAATGGGTAGCCTTTCCATTGGACTAAATATAATAATCTTCCTCTATGAAGCTTTGAATCCAGTATTTTCATAATGTGTTTGTCCTTGGACAAAAATAGGATCTGGGGCGATTTATCCTTAGGTCTAACCTGTGATTCAATCCAACATTTAAGTAAACTGCTATGAAACACAGGATGAACTTTTCCTAAGAGTCAGGGGAGACCTAATTGGACTGCCACCGGATTTATTATCTTCACTATTGGGAAAGGCCTAAAAACTTTGGACCTAATTTTTTGCTTTGCAATTTCAATTTAAGATATTTGGTAGACAAATAAATTTTCTTCCCTAGCCTGAATGGGGGATATGGACTTCTGTGCTTGTCTGCCTTTCTTGTAGATTTCGGCTGCTTTGTTGAGTGAAGCCTTTGTTTTTTCTCAACCCTCCTTCAGAGAGTCCATCCATTCTTGTAGTGACATGGATGAAGGGGGTTTTCGGGACAACTCAGGTATTGGCACAAAGTATCTGCTGCTGGTTACTTGAAATGGTGTAAGTCCTGTACTGCTGTGCATGACATTGTTGTAGGCAACTTTGGCAAAAGTCAGCAGTTTAAACCAATTATTTTGCTGCTAGTCCATGTAGCACCAGGTATTATTCCACTATGGCGTTAGTACATTTCGCAGCCCCATTTGTAGCCAGATGAAACTCTGAGCAAAGTCCCTGTGCTGATCCCATGGATTTTAGGAACTCTCACCAGAACTTGGCAGTGAATTGGACTCTGTGGTCAGAAATCATGCGTCTCAGAACTCCTTGTAACCGATGGATGTGCTTAACAAACATTTGGCCAGCTTTTTTGCTGATATGAGTCATGGGCATGGCATAAAATGTGCTTGTTTGGAAAATAGGTCAATCACTGTCCATATTACAATTTTCCTCTCGCTCGGGGGGACCACTATAATAAAGTCCATTGCAATTTCCTCTCATGGCTGGCAGAGTTCTGCTACAGTTTGTGGAAGACCTGGGGTTTTCCAGGTCGGACTTTCATTGTGGCACAGACAACACAGTTCTTCACATAGTCATCAACTTCAGGCTTGAGAGGGGCCACCAAAATTGCCTCCATACCAGATGGAGGGTCTTGAGGAACCCAAAGTGTCTGGCCAGCTTGATGTAGTAGCATTGTTCTAAAATCCTTATGCACAGGCTGATCGGGATGTAGATTTTTGTGCCTTTCTATGTGAGACCATCTCAGATGGTGAGGGAGTCCCAGTTGTCGAGGAACCATGGATTGGTTTCTAGAGCTATGACCATGTCCTTGGTTAGTGGGTGTGACCCCCCTTGGGCTTGGCTTCGACCCTGGGCTCTCATAGTTACTTGGGCCGCTAGTTGGGAAAAGGATAGTACTGCTTGAACTACATTTTCTCGTATGCTGTTGAATTGTGGTTTTTGGGACAGTGTGTCTATGAGAATGTTCTTTCCTTCCGGAATATGCTTTAGCTCAAAATCAAATATTTTAAAGTACTGCGCCCACCATACTTGCTTGGGGGACAGCTTCCTAGGGTTCTTCAGTGCTTCCTGGTTTTTGTGATCTGTCCACACCTGGAATGGCACTTTACTACCTTCGAGGAAGTGTCTCCATGAGAGCATGGCCCAGTGGATTACATACAGTTCTTTCTCCAACATGGCCCACGTCTGTTCTGTAGCTGTTAGATTCTTGCTAATGTAGGCACAAAATTGAAGCTAGTTTTAGGAGTTCTCTTGGAGGAGCATGCAGCTATGGTGACATCACTAGCATCTGCTTGGACCACGAATGGCTGGTTGGGGTCTGAATACCAGAGGATGGGCTTGTGCACAAATAGTTTTTTCAACATTTCAAAAGCTCGTTGATAGGTCATTGTCCAATTTAGCAGCTGAGTCGGTTGCGGCTTGGGATTCCCTTCTCCAGTCTTCAGTAGTTCTTTTAAGGGCAGCGCCACTTGTGCAAATGCCAGATAAACTGTCAATAAAAGTCTGTGAATCCCAAGAAGCTTTGTAGCTGTCAATGCATGAGAGGAGGTTGACAGTCCAACATGGCGGAGACCTTATTGGGTCCATCTCTATCCTGCTGTTGGAGATTCTGTAGCCTCACTAGTCCTAAGCCGTGTGGTGGAATTCATAGTTTTATAGTTTGATGTAGAGTTTGGAAGTTAGCAGCTTCTGTAGGACTTGCCAGACCAGTTTGACATGCTCTTCGAGGGTCTCACTGAATATAAGGATGCGAAAGAGCTCAAGGAAGATGGAGAAGGAGACCGCAGTTCCCACGGGTTCGCCTACGGGAGCAGCTGCAGAGAAAACCACCGCTGCCACGGGTTCACCTACGGGAGCAGCCGTGGAGAAGACCACCACTGCCACGGGTTCGCCTACGGGGGCAGCTGTGGAGAAGACCACCACTGCCACGGGTTCGCCTACGGGAGCAGCCATGGAAAAAAACCCCGCTGCCACGGGTTCGCCTATGGGAGCAGCAGCAGAGGCCCTCGACAAGTCTGCCAGACTGATGGAGATGACGTTGACCACCATCCTGGAGGCCTCAGGCACAGAGCCGGAATTCCTACCAGGAGCCAGACCGAGAGGGCAATTGATTTGGTTGAGCACTTCAGAGGAAATGTTTCAACCAACTTCAGAGGCCAGATTTTACCTGTCGCCTCAATCGGCAGGTACTTGGAGAGAAAGAGAGAGCTTTGAGACATCAGAGCTGAGAAGCAGATACGTCTCGCCCTCCACTCAAGCCGTCTCCATGGGGAGCCTGCGGGAGCAAATGGGACACGTATCCTTGAAAGAAACGTCTTGCTACGAAAGCATGCCATCCGGTGAGTGGGTGCTACAGCCCCCAAAACTTTCCATTACCCCACAGGCCGGGGGGGCCAGCAGTCGGAGCAGCGCAACGCCAGCCTGACCCAAGCCAGAGGCAGGGGGGTTCCTTACCCAGCTCTCCAGCCGCGCCAGTCAACGTAGGACGCCCCCCACTGCAGCCAGCTTCCCCTGCCCCAACCCCAGGACCAGGACCCACAGGACGATAGCAGAGGCCTCAACTACCGCCCACAGCGCAGATCCCGCCAGGTTGGGCTTTCTACCCGGGGCAAGGGTGGGTGCAGTACCAGTGGACCCCCGCACCGCCAGCTTGGGGGCGCCCTCCCCAGCTGAAGCCACAGACCCCCTGGCCTGCACAAGCTCCGCTGGCAGTCCCAGAGCCGATGCCAGCACCGAGGCCACCCCCCTTGAAACGACTTTTGATGGGACCCCATCAAAATTGACCTATTTCCTGAACTGCATTCGTTTGCATTTCGACGAATATGGTCATTGTTACGCCACCGAATGGGAGATGATGAATGCTATCACCCGGGCGAAGAAAGGAGGGGGAAGCCGCGGAGTGGGTGGCAGAGATGCACCAGCAAGAAGCCCCTGAATTAAACAACTTTGATGACTTTGTTCAAGCAGTGACTGAGCGTTTTGAAGACACCACGCAACGGGAACGGGCCGAAGCTGAGATCAAGGAGATCAAGCAGAGGGGCCGACACCCAACGGAATACATTTGGGAGTTCCGCAGAGTGGCAGGGAAACTCCGGGACTGGCCGGATTGCCTACTGATTCATTATTTCAAAGAGGGACTGGACCCAGAGCTCCAGAAAGCATGCAGAATTCAAGGAGCTCCTGAGAGGATCCATGAATGGTATCACCTAGCAGTGGCAATGCACCTCAAACTCTACCCTCACTGGAAAGCCTTGTAGTCAAAGCCGGTGCGAAAAGCTCTGGCCCGGCAACCAGCAGCCGCAAAGCCCCGCTCGACTCCTGGAACCAGCACGCGGCCGGTGATGTGCTTCAGATGCAGTCAGGTGGGCCACAGGGCTTCCGAATGCCTTGCACCAGTGCCGGTCCCATTCACAAAGCCGGGGACTGCAGCAAAGCCGAAAACCGCTCCAGCGAGGAAGCCCAAAGACAGGGGGAAGTTTGTAAAACAAGCCTTGGAAACCCCAGCCGAGGAACCGGAGCCGCGGACCTCTCCAGACAGCCCCGAGCTAAGCGATAATGACGGAAGTGATGACCCAATGGTGAGTGTGGACATCCCTCCCTTCCTACTTGAGGCCAAGTTAACCGTCCCCAGCTCAGGGAAGCACAAAACCCTGGATGCCCTGCTGGACACGGGTTGCACGAGATGTCTCGTGAGCCAAGCAATAGTGAAGGAGTTAGGCATTCGCACCCAGCCCCTCCCCCGACCAATACGTTTTGAACAAGCCGACAGGAGTCTAATGGGGGGTGCACCAGCCACCTTAATGACTGAACCATTCCGCTTTGAGTTAAACAACCACTGGGAGACGATTCGTTTAGTGGTGGCCCCCAAAATGACTGACCCCTGTTGGGGCTCTCTTGGCTGGACAAATGGGGCCCCATCATTTCGTGGGAAAAGGGCTTCCGAAAGCTGAAAATTCCCCCATCCCCCGATCCGCGACCAGCAAATGGCCTCCCCACTCTCCAATATCCACTATGCCCAATGGGGAAGAGGGACAATGCAG
>JAEANM010004210.1:0-21134 GCA_017656035.1 Myanophis thanlyinensis
ACACACACACACACCACAGGGAAGGAGGAGCAGCTGACAAATGACAGAGGAAGGCCCAGGATGCCCAGGCAGTTCTGCAGCTTTTATTGTGGCTGACCTAAAACCAAATACCCAGGCCCTTGTCTCCCTAGCGACACCTGAAGGGCCATGTTTCCTAGCAACCTGGAACAATAGCCCCTGGGAAAAACACATGCAGCTGGGTCCTGAACTGGCTCAGAGTCCCTGCTGGCAAATAATGGGATCCTGAGGGTCTGGCACTGTCCTGTGCTGAATAAACCAGGAGCAGTTCCCTAACCGATCTTTAGGGTCTTCCTAGGAATGTTATTCCATAAGTGTTCAGTTCTTCCTCCCTTCCCAATTCGGCTCCAGTTGGAAAAGCTAATCCTCTCTTGAGGGGCCTAGGGAGTCAAATATGTTATTTCGTTTATCTAGCAGCCAAATGCCAGGTCTCTGTGGGCTGAATGAACTTATTGCTGGGTAAACCGTACAATGCATTTGCAGCATAATGTCTTAGCAATTGCAGGGAGAGAGCCAGGGTTTCTATTTTTCCTGTATTTGGAAAGGGAAAACAATGAGTTAATACTATTTCTAATAAAGGGGTTGGAGAAGGAGTCAGGTAGAGGCATCAGGTCTTCTATTTCTTGCACTTAATGTACCTTTGAGAAAAGCTAGCAGAGCAAACCATTGCACACACTCAGCAACTTTGTAAATATTTTCCTTTTCATAAAATCCCAGCTGTAACACAGGTAGAAATGGGGATGGAAAATGAGGAAGGAAATGGCATTTGTTACCAACCTGGACTCTGTCACCATTCTCTATCTTCTTACCATCCAATAAGCAAAATAAGCACTTATAACAGAATTATAATGAAGGGAAAATCTATTCAAGCAAGGGGGAACAATACTTAGAAGTATCCTGGAGGATAGTGAGGGAAGGATAGACTCTTGTCTGCCAAATTACTATACTGAAGCCTTTCACAAACATCATTTGGACATTTCAGCTGTAACAAACACCATACTATTCCCTTTTAAATAATAAAGCACAAAGAAGAAATAAAATAATAAACAAAATAAATGAAAGGAACAATAAAAAAGGGAAGGAAATACAACTAAAGGTTTTATTCATTGGAATGTGTACCCCTATCATTATATTCTTACAAAATTAATTTTGCTTCCACTATAATTTATTTGCCTTTTGTTCTTTAAACTTATCACCTTTCCTTTTTTTGAGGATTTCATCATCTCCATCCAATGATGGCTTACTCAGTCTTTCTCTTGGTCTATTTGTTCCTTTTTCATATATTGGTTTTTGCAATTTTATCCTTAATCATTTTTTCTTATTCATTATCAAATACTCATCATTCTTCTTTCATATTGGTCACTGACTTTTGTTGCAAAATTGAACCATGGTTGGTCGCTGGGAAATTAGGTTTACTCTTCCAAGCTTTCAGACTCATGCTGGAGCCCATTTTCAGGGAACACCTGTCTCTGGAACATGTGCTTTGAATTACTCTGTAAGTCATATTTATGTGGTACCTTCCTATTGGTTGATTGGTATGACTGACTTTTGTGTTCAATCCACATTCATTAATAATTCATTCAGCATTCTGATTTTTTTTTTTATACCAGAAAAGTTTATCTTACTTAACTATAGTAATTTGGACCAACAACTCTGTCCCTCAACAAAGCTGTCATAAAGATGACATCATGTGACGGGACAAATTTACAACAGCAGTTGCAACAGTTCCAGTTGCCATTGTTCGGCAATTGCAGCATCCTGTGGTCATGTGAGCACAATTTGTGACCTTCTACCGGTTTCTTCATTGACTGCCTGTTGGAAGCTGGCAGTGAATATAGCAAATGGTTATAATGTGCCTCCAGGATGCTGTGACCATAATAGCAAGCTGAGCAATTTGCCAAGCACTCAAATTGTAATCATGTGACTTCAGAGATGCTGCTAGCAACAACCAACCTCAGAGTGCACCAAGAATTCTACATATCCCTGTTTTAAGTAATAGATGTTGTTACCATAATCATTATTTAGTTATTTGTCAAGATCCACAGAAGCTTCCAGTCTTTCTTTACATTATTTATTTTTCCCATTAGCATTTGGCTGAATTGTATTGATATAGTTACATAACATTTAGAATGGTGCATTTTTCAGGATTTTGGGAAGAAACTAGTTGTCACTAGTGGTAGCTACAATCCCATATAAAATAACAGCTCCATTTTTTGGCACAGCAGGATAAGAGAAACATTAAACTCTCTTTCCAATTTTCTGTTCCTCATCTGTGACTTCTATTTTAAGTTTATGGAAAAGACTTGAGAATGCAATATTAAAAATAGACATAATTTATATAAATGATGTCAGGTTTGAATCAGATATACAGTAATCAGCTAAAATTAACCTAGAACGTTCATGCAAAATGCCATATTCCTAAATGAACCACAAAATGAAATACTTTTGATTGAATACAGCAGAGGTACCCAAACTCCAGTCTGCAGCCTGGTACCAGGCCGCAGCTTGTTGGGAACCAGGCTGTGCAATAAGCGTGTGAGTGCACAAGCGCACAAAACTCCATTTATGCAAGCGGTGGGCACATGTGCAAAACCATCCCCTCTCCCTCTCCCACTGCTGCCAGTTTGCGGAGCCAGAAAGGTTGGGAATGGCTGCTAGACACTGTGTTTTTTTTCTAAGTGAACAGAATTCAATATACATTTCACTCCATATAATATAGTTGGACAAATATCCCATACAAGAGATTTATAAAATCTATTCCGATGCAACTTGGTTTTCTATGGTGGATTTTTAGCACACCTGGGTGTACTATGTTGGAAAAGCCTGTTTTACAGTACAAGGGCAGAAATTTGAACAATTATAAACACTCCAAGAATTAGGATGAAAGAGTGCCATAGCAGAATTGGGGTTTACACCTTATTTCAAAAGTGAAATATTGATCCTGCCTCTCAATTTTTTCTGGACCAGAAATGCAGAAGTAGATGAGAAAGTAGATGAGGAATAGCTTGCAAACTTTCTTTAGTATTATTTCTTACCACCTGGTCACAATCAATGAAACATCTTTAATTGCAAATAGTTCCCTTGGGCACAGTAAAAATTAATCCAGCTTTCCTTGTCTTTAGGAAAAACATGTGTGTAAAATGAGATTGGGGCCTCCAAGGGATTTGGGTTGGAGGAGAAGGCAAATGCTGAAAGATGTTAATCCGAAGCCTGTTTAATTGCTCGAGTGCTTTAGGACAGTTTAGACAAGGGTCATGTCAGGTTGGGTACCTAACAGCAGATAAATTTGAAATTTTAATTAATTTAACAGACAAGATATATAAATCCTATTTTTCTAAAACAGATGAATTTAGGGTGCTGTTAAAGATAGGATGAGTGTTTATGCCTGCATACATACAGGACACAGGCAATACGAAAAGTCAGGTCCCATAGCCTATCACAGTATGTTTTATTAACTATTTTTTAGAGAAAGATTTAGTGTACTTAGTTTAACCATGACTCTTGAACATTTCTAACAAGGAAATGTTTGGAAGAAGCCAGTTCAAACATTTAATGCAATTTATAAGATAACTTGTTTATGGGTCTTGACTTTTGGTAAAATGTATATATTTTATTAAGCAGAATTGTTTTTAAAAAAACCAATAACTTTCTCGTGTATATGTTTTTCAGTTTCTTGTAATCTCATTATACTAGCCTACTGTACTACAGCAAATGCTGGCACATTGTCTTAACATGCTATGTGAACCAATTCAGATGCCATCATATTCCTTGGAAGTGTTTTATTACCACAGATTTCGGATATTATGTGAATATCCTGGATATACAGCCAGTCATTTCTAGGGCTCAAATTAGCTACATAACCATTTGTGATAAGTTCATGTCTAAACAGATATAGATTGCCAGTAAATTTGTCTTTCCATTTCCAAACAGTATGGAAGCATGTCAGCAACAAGATATACAGAAAAAGACAAAACGTAAGCAAAAGGGAATTTAAATAAGAGTTGTTATTCAGGCAATTACAAAACAAAAGGAGTCATGTTTTGTTCAGCAGAGAAATCCAGCAAAAAGAAACCAATGGACTGGAAGGAAAACCAAAACAAGGCAAATGTCCCCAGTAAACGCAATTACATTACTCTGCTGTAGGGCAATCTGTCAACTCCAGAAGCTTCATATCTCTAGTCACTTTCAATAACCCAAACTTATTTTTTAACCTTTTTCTTTTCCACAAATCAAATTATTCTAGACCAGCCTGCTTGGTAAACAATTGATAAGGTTATTTACTTTTGATAATTCCTTTGAGTTATTATTATATTGATTGAACTGAACTGTATTAGGAAGATGGTGTTTTCATTCTGCTAACAGCATCTAAGTCCTAGAAAGGGCCATTCTCTGTGCAACCGTCTATAAATTAAGTTTATCATTTGGGTAGTTTCTTGCCGTAAATGCTTATATAGATAACATTAATTTTGGAATACAAACTATTCTTAAGGAGAGTGGGGTAGGCTTTTCTCCTTTTGTTCCCATGCAACAAAGCAAAAAAGATACTACTTTATTAACTTTTCATTGTTCAGTTCCTTTAAATACAGTGTTCCTTTAAGAGAAATGTTACAATTCTAAATGTGCACAAGTTTCCTGCCAATTTAGCCAATAGAACCAGTATTTAAATAATTCACTTGAAGAGTTGCAACATTGATCAATGGTCAGGTGCACTAAAATAATTTAAGCTATGACTGTAGGCCAACCACCAAGGGGAAAAATCCTGTTTGTGCTATCTTGCTAGAATAGAAAGGTGCCTTACAGTGCATGCTTAACAGGAATTATATGAAGCTTGCCTTTTTAATTCATCAGTTGGTGCTGGAACATAGGAAAATGTTTCTTACTTGCTGAGATGGATTTTGATACAAAAACTTCTTATTACTTTAAGGCCCTGTGCTCTAGCAACATCCTGTTTAAATCAGAAATGATTTGAATACCTTATCTAGACTAAGCCTCTCCAGAGCAGTGTTTTTCAACTTTGGCAACTTTAAGATGTTTGGACTGCAACTCCCAGAATTCCCCAAGTCCAAACATCTTAAAGTTGCCAAAGTTGAGAAACATTGCTCTAGAGGACTTTCTTTTCTGGCAGTTTCAGAGCCTTTGAAAAGCACCAAAGAGGCATCAGTATTAAAGTGTTGTTATGAAGTAAATACCCTGCTTTTCTGATCCATAAATATAATTCTATTTTCTTCCAGTTGCCCTCAACAAGTTTCACTGCAAGCCGAAGTAAGAGTTTTTCCTGCTCTGCTGATTTATGCCAGTAGAAAATGATATCACCCTGAAATTCACGTGCCCTATTCAAAGGATTCCTGTTCTGCCTTTAGTGTCTCTTTTTCAACCCACTGTTGATACGTGACTTCCTTCTAGACAGCTAGAAATCTGCATCACATTTTGATTCAGATTTTGGCCCAATTTGAGAACACAGTGATTCTTCTCAAGAACCCCTTAGTTTGAATGATTAAATTCTTACATTCTTTGTTAATAACTGAATGCCTCAGTTAGTGATTGGGATATTTAATACACCACACGTCTCCTTGCTAGATTTACCTTCTAAAACAGATTGCTTGATTTGCACATGGTAATGAACAATGGTTGTTTGTAACCATTTGTTGTTCTTTTTCTTTGTTGTGTAGGACATAAATGCTTTGTATGTGGCATTAGGTCATCTAGTTACACATAACATGTAGTCTGGGCTTGTATTTTGGATCAATATATCAAAAGGATGTAACTTTAAAAGGTAAAATAAATGACAATCATTCTCAATAGTTAGAAAGTCTATTCAAAATGAATATATTTGCGAATTCTGAATGCAGAATAAGAAGCAAATTTCAACCACAACATATGGAAATGAATAATAATAATAAAGCTTGTACCCTGGAAAAGATGGGAACTATATGAATCAAATATTGCATATCTTACGTGCATCCAATTTTAGTGTACAGTTCATTTTAATTCACCACTCTATATTAACAATTTTACTTTTCAGATGTTACCCATCATATCTAGTCATTAAAAGGGTTGATGAGCATGAAAAGAAGATAGTATTTCTAATTCATTGATAGAAGTGACTAAACCAGAAAAACGTTGTTCACCATCTTAACAGGAGAACTACAGTAAGTGGCTATAGAAGCAATTTCATACAGTATATGGGGACATGATACAATCTGTAACATTGTTATCTCTCTCCTCACAGAGCTTCAGGTAAGGTAATCTGTATTTATCTTTCTGATAGCTTCTAGATATCACTCCTGCAACCATTGAGTGCCAGAAGCTGGATAATTTCTAAAGCTAATGCATACTATGTAGTCATTTAAAATATGAAAATCATAGGGTGACCTCTGACTACAGAACTACTCATATCTAAGGAGTCCTACTAAAGCTGAAACTGGTGATGCAGTGCCTCCTAGTGGCCTATGTAAGTGATTATAGAGAAGTAGGGTTATTTATTTCATGTCATCTGACATTATCTCAATTTTGTATTTATGCCAGGAAGCACTTCCCTAATCTGAATGTTGCCTGAAAGGGAGAGAGATTTTGTATTGAACTTGTGATACTGGAACCTCTAATATTCTACTGGTTATAATGGTATAATGGCATGGAATATTCATACGCAGTCTAGTTACTTAAGAACGAAGCATTATATTTGCATTCAGACGGTGAACTAAATGATTATTTTCTCAATTTATCTGGAATTAAATAATGCCACAATAATAATAGGAAACAAAGAGTGTGGGGAGACAGTTAATCCAAAGTGGCTGCATAAAGGCTTCAGAGTATACTCTACACCAGGGGTCTCCAACCTTGGCAACTTTAAGACTTGTGGACTTCAATTCCCAGAATTCTGGGAGTTGAAGTTCACAAGTCTTAAAGTTGCCAAGGTTGGAGACCCCTGCTCTACACTACTATGAGTGCACACTGTGTCTCAAGGAGCAAGCAGAAAGCACCCTGGGATAGTGCAACTGCCATAAATATATGCCAATTGCCAAGCACCCAAAATTTTGATCACATGACCATGGGCTACTGCAATAGTCGTAAGTGTGAAAAATGGTCGTAAGTCACTTTTTTCAAAGCCATTGTAACTTTGAATAGTCACTAAATGAATGGTTGTGAGTTGAGGACTATCTGTAATATAGAATGAAAATTGTGCTTTGCATCTAATCATGGCAGAGACATTCCCAGCTAGAAACCAGGAGACAGTGGCCCCAATTTAGGCATGAAAGCTGACTGAATGATTTTGGGTCAGTCATGCTTTCCCAGCCCGACTCACCTCACAGGGTGTTGTTGTGGGAAAATAGGAGGAGAAAAGAGTATTAGGTATTTTTTACCCACCTTGAGATATTTGCCAACCTAACACAGCAAATATCTCAACGTTTATAAAAATATTTAACATACTTTATACATCTTATTTATGTTAATATTTTAACTTCGTCCTGAGTGAAATAGGCTTAAGTTGTCCTTAGTTGTATCAACATTAAATAGTATTTTCTCCTAAGTCAAAAGCATCTAATAACAGCTACAAGGAGAATAAAAGTACAAAATCTGTTGCATTTTGCAACCCATTACAAAGTCAAGGACACATTACAGGTGGATCAGAGTGTTGCATTACAGGCTGAAGTGAGCAAATACTCTCAAATCCCATGGCTTTTTTTTTTTTTTTAGCACAACGGACAAGTAACTAAAAAAAAGCAGTGGGATTTTATTTATTTATTTATATATATGACTACCACAGAAAAGTTATATGCTCAAAAACGGAAACGTTCAACAGTTCAATAAAGGAATGATGGTGGGTGAAAATGATGGAACTTGCAGTAATGGTTAAATTAACTTTGTTGACTTAATACACACACACACACACACAGTATATTTACATTTATGACTGGAAATTCCTTATAGACTTTTTGTATGAAACAGAAAAAAAATAACTTATGTGGTTTTGATGACTGGAAAAATCATGGATAATAGAAAAGAAGTGAGCTTTTTTGTAATCATAAGGATAATTACAAATGTTTATCATAGGGATAATTTTGTATTTGTATTTGCTATAAAGAAAAACAGAAGAGTTCTTCTTTCTGCACGTCTGTTTTTCCTTATCTCTTTCTCTCTTTGTTATCTTTATTTTGTATTAGTTTCTTATTTTTATGTTCTTTTAATATTTATTTATTTATTGAGAGAGGGAGGGAGGGAGGGAGAGATCAAGACTGATGATATTAAAGGGCACCAAGAGATCAAGGTAAGCCAGAATGAATACTACACCCCATCTCAGTCTTGTCATAGGTTATCCTCAACTTGATTTATGGTCAAAGGGATATAGGATGAAAATGGCCCTATGGATGATACTGGAAAACTATAGGCCTCAATCATATGCTTTTGTTTTCATGCACTATATATTAAAATAATATTTTCCTGTGATTATAAGAGGCTATTTATGCAACCAAGAAAAAGTTGCAGCTTTTTTTATATAATTGAGGGGGCGATTTTGCTCTGAGGACTTTTTCAGTGTACTTCTGTCATTCTGCAGTGAGTTAGAATGGAAGCAGCACAAACCTTGACAATGGGGCAACAAATATTAGGCTGGTATAGATTTCACTGACTCAAAGAATCTGAAATAATTAAAATTTGTATATTGAGCACAGAGTGATTTCACTCAGCAGTGAGAAAAAGTCCTTAGTTTCCTACTACGTGGCATCTTTCCTTTTGGGGGTGTGTGTGTGTGTGAAGTCAACCTCAAGTAATAAAATACATTCGCATTTAAAAACAAAACAAAATAGGAATAATATAGAATCTGCATCATGGCTGAAGATGGATGCAATTGCAAACACGTACAAAGAAAGAGAGCAATTATTTATGCTTTAATTTAATGCTACATGCTGGGTGAGAAAGACATTTGCTCTCCCACTCACTACAGTCCCCTGCCATACGTTTTCCTTAGATAATAACAAAGGTCACTGTCCGTGTGGGTCATGAAGCTATACTTCTAGCAAGGGACGAATGATGGAAATGTATATGCTCATGATTACCAAAGCAAAAAGGTGACCTTGACAACTGAACAGTTTTTCATTTTCACAGTAAGACCGGTCCTCTTGCAAATGCGAGATGCAGGAAAGGGGCAGGAAAGACCTGGCCTTTTGTTCATCTGTCCAAGGCTGACAATTTAATCGAACCCTATTTGAAATAAGGTCAGCAGGGTTTGGTCTTCTCCAGCAAACTATCAGACAATCACCATTTCCTGGCTCTGAACGTTCATTAATAAGAAAAGAGATTTAAGGACATGTATTTCTCCATCCCAATATAATTGTCTTTCAATTATTCCCACCCAGGGAACGTATACAGCACTGCATATGATCTACATAGTGCAGAGATGTTCAACCTTTGGGGAAGCCGAATGCCACATTTGGCCTTTCAGTAACATGCCAGGAACACACTTCCAAAATGGATTTAATTTGATTTAATCTTAACTCAAATTAAATTACATTAAATAGAATATGATTACTTGCATCTTACTTAATAATCTGCCATTGCCATGTTAAAAATAACATGTTTATGGCAATTTTTGGAAGGGCTCTGGAAACTATATGCATCATAGGACCTCTGTGTGTGTGCCCATTATAGAGACAAATTGCAGTATGGGACAACAGAGAGTTCTGTCTTGAGGAACCGAGAAGCTGACTGGGTAATGTTCAGCAAATCAGAGCTTCCCACATTCCATGCAGATCAGCTAAGAAGCTAAAAAGGAGTAGAGTTCTTTACTATTTTGAACTCCTTAAAGGAAAAAAAATGTACATACATAAGAATACCCATACCACATATACACAGTGAACATACTGTAACTCAGGAATGCTGCAGCAGTTAGAAGCACACAGTTGCGTATCTTAATTGCTTACATGAAGTGGTGGGACTTATTTCTGGGGTGGGGGGGGGATGAGTCGGCCTATCGAGATGAGGTGGACTAATTGCTTTTGTGGTGTGGAGATAGAAACTTGGTCCTTATAGTGGACTACAGATCAGACATCTAGTCCTTGCTTAACAATGGAGAAAGTGGCCAGTTTTAAGTTTCTGGGTATTATCATAAAAAAGGACCAGACCTGGGGTGCTCACATTGCAGCACTGGTTAAAAGGGCCCAGCAGAGATTATACTACCTGAGACTTCTCATGAAAAATAACTAAATGAAAAACTGTTGGTGACCTTCTATCGCTGCACCAGAGAGTATTTTAAATTACTGCACCTGTGTATGGTTTGCCAATTGCACAGTGACAGATAGGACAGGGCTCCAGAGGGTTAACATCATTGCTCAGAGGATCATTGGTTGCCCTCATCCCTCTTTGGAACAGCTTTATAGCTCCCGGTGCCTTAAGAAAATTCAAAACATCCTTAAAGATCCATCTCATCATGGGTACCCCTTTTGTTGAACTATTACCATCTGGCAGAGGGTACAGGACAATAAAAACAAGGACAAATAGGCTGAAAAACAGCTTCTATCCCGGAGCAGTAACTCTATTGAATTCTACTGTATAGTGCAATATTAATACAATATCAGGGATTTTCAACTGTATAAAATGTGAAGGAAGTGTGTCTGTGTTTTATTTTCTGGTTATAATGCACATTGAAGATAGCATTTAATTTTGTTGTACAAGGTGCAATGACAATAAGGTAAACTAAATTAACTAAACAAAAATGGCCATAGTGCTTTGTGTTTCAAAGCACTATGGCCATTTTTGTTTAGTTAATTCAGTTAATTTACTTTATTGTCATTGCACCTCATACAACGAAATTAAATGCTATCTTCAGTGTACATTATAACCACAAAATAAAGAAGGAAAAGTCAGTTTATCCACAAACTGTCTCACAAAGTAACTGATCTGAAATGTAGGTTATTATTCATAATCTATATATTTCTGTCTTGGCCACTAGTCCACTTTTCCTTTAGTTATTTTATAAAATAGTTTTCATGACAAAGAGGAAATAAATTCCTTACTTTTCTCCTTCACCTATCTGCAACAAAAAGCCATACAGCAGAATGAAATAGACATCAGTTAATGGGAATTCTCTCTCTCTATGTTGCACATTGATACTCAAAGAATTACTGGGACTACATAATGAATATCAAACAAGTTGCAAAACAGGTTGTCATGGTTACATCTATGAGAAGTAATGTCACAGATGCTAGGAATCCCTTCCCATCCATCTGAGAGGTTTCTTGGCAGAAACTGTTAACAGTTAAACCAGTATCTGCTTGTCCTTTGAATTGACTTGAGAAGTTTCCAAGTCAGCTTTGCAAAAGGTTAAAATGAGTCCAATAAAGGGTACAGTGACAGCTAGTTGTTAGAATGACACAAGGTTTAACTGCCCTCACAGTGTTTTACACACAGCCAAGTTAAGGGTGACAGTGATGTGGCTGCAATTCCTCTTTGTGCTGAGACTGGACTTTGTCATACTCCATTCCATCATGAAAATGGCAAAGTACAATGACAGAATGTCAATATTTCATTATGTGGCGTATTCTTTCCTTATTTGTTTGTTCATTTGTTTGCCTCCCATCTCAGAGTTTGAGGTGATTCTGGTCAGAATTGGATATTAAGGCTTATCCGTTCCATTTTAAAAAGGGTCAGGAGGAGAAGCAGATACAGTAACTGTGCTACTCACAAATCTGGAAAGTTAAAAAAAGCCTATTCTAGGTTTTGAGCTCAGCAGCGCCCCTCATATAAAACTGTATGAATTTTATATCAACTGTGTATTATAATTTTTGTATTGTTATTATTATTATTAGTAGTAGAAGCAGTAATAATTTGCCTGTTTTAGTAGTTTCCCTATCTTTTCATGACAAATATTGTATGACAACCCTGGAAGTGCAGAAATATTATATTGTTTTATATCATATTTCTGATGAAGGTGCAATTACTTCATCAAAATCATGGTTAACTTCATCCTATTTAGTACTGTCAACACAAGTAACTGGTTCCTCCCCACGCGCTTATAAGAATATGTCTCATAGATAATCTGCATATTAGAAAAAAAACACCTTTCAAACTCTTCAGTAAAAATGTGAAAAATATCCATGGCTTCAAAGAATGTAAATGACAAACAATTGTCGGAGTCTAGGTGATATCAATTAATTGTTTAATTATCTATTGACCCATATGAACAGAAAGAGGAAGTTTTTAATCATGAATATTTCTGTTACAAAATAAATGACAAAGGCCACACTGTAAAATGTCTTAAGCTCACGTATCTCATCCACATTCTGGAAGCTTTGCCTGTCTTTCTTATTTTAGGTTGATTGATTATATGCTGTCAAGTTGGTGTCAACTCTTAGTGACCAGTAGACTTATTATAGGACAGCAGTGAAAAGAAAAATGAGAATGCGCTTAATAAGTCCTTAACAAAAAGTGCCTAAAATAGAATTTCCTGCCTGCAATTTTTTTTCTATTTCATAAATTTGTTAGTGCAGAGAAATATAATAACCAAACTGTACACAAAAATATTTAGGATAAGACAAGAAAAAAATTACCTGCATGCTAATTGACACTATGATTACTTGCTAGTTTAGACTGCCTCAACCCTTCCTCTGCTTTGAAATGAAATAGAAATAAATTGGCTATAATAATATTTTCATTAGAGTACAAAATGACACTAAGACAGTCTAGGAAAACTCATCCAGGCAAGTCAGTGATTCTGCTGTTTTATATAAGTTCCTTAAAGTTAGAAGTTTATACAATATTATTCTTATTTGACAGCCTCTATTAAAATAAAATTTTAATTCAAGTTAAAGCTAAATAAAAGGAAGTAGAAAACCCACAAAACTTTTGATATAACTGCTAATACCATAAATAATTGAAACAACCTATTTTTCAGAATTCCAGACCAGAGCGATATCTTGGATCTATAGCAATTTTTGTGTGCTGTTTCTTTCTGATCTAATTTCTGTGTCTTATTATAAATAAATAGAACATAAAGACCATTAAAATTGATAGTTGTTCTATAGCAATAAATAATAAAAATGCCTATCATGCTGAACATCAGTAACTCTGTGCTTCTCATTCTCAAAATGAAACGGGTAACCTATACACAAACAAAATACTCTACTTCAATGCATTGAAAAGAAATGTAAGGTATGCAATATTCCATGACATTTAAAAATACATTGCACTACCAGAAATAATGCATGCATGTTCTTAGCTGATATAGTCATTTGTGTTCCCCCTAAGCCTTAGGTTCTGAGCAAACATATGCACCATCACAAAAAACAGAAGACAGAAAAATCCACTTAAATACAATACAATCTTTTGTAGCTTTGATTTACATTTTGTATTGTCCAGAAATCCAAGTTTAGCAACATGAAGGACAATGTAATCTATAATGTGGTTTGAAAGATGTATTCTAACAGGGGAAGAAAAGCTGAAAGTTAGCTAGATCCAGCTAGAACAGAAAGGGGGATTTGGACACATAGATTTGTGTGGAAGGGCTTAATCCATTCACAACATGTACATGTACTGATTCCTCATAAATCTAGAAACGGCTATGGTCTTATTTATGAGAGGGATACTGTCCAACAACAGTGGGCAACTGTCTAAAAACTTGAAGGAGGAAAGTCATTGGCCAATGGCAGTGAGCCAGATCAAGTAATCAGCTACCTTGGCAACGGCTGCCTCAGAAACCATGCTTTTTAGAGAGCTAGCATAGACCTACCCTTGCTCTGGTCCCTTTATATTATTCCTTACAAAACAGAGGAAACCATCTCCTTGGTACTTCCTTTCATACTCATTCCTAAGATCTTCCATCTAGATGAGAAGCAAGCCCTGGATTGCAGTGGGAAACAGATTGCACATCTCTTCCCCTTCCCCCAATCCCCCAGTTGTCCCTGAGACTGAAGCCCCTATTACCAGGCCAAATTGGCATTCCATAGGAATCAACTTGGTGTTTCTTAAAAGGTAGGGGAAATGTGGGAGAGAGCAAATCTCTCCCTGATAGCTTGGCTTTCTCTTCTTCAGCCCTGCCCTTCCTTGGTGGGAGAATGCCACCCACTGGTTGAAGCTGCTGGATTCCTTCAGTACTAAACTACCCAAAAATGCATGATAAAGAAAACTGAGCTTTCTGCCTCTTTCCACTATAGACTACAAAATCTGGCTTGTGTAGATAAACTATAAAATTACCATATTGTGCTGGACTACCAATTTATCATTCTTAGCTTTGAAAGGGTTTAGACACTAGTAGACAATTTGTTATATATTCACAGTGTTCAGGTATGCAAGGCACAAAACAAGTCCCTAATACATTTTAATTTGTATTAGCTCATAATTTCAAAAACAAAATTGAGGGGAGGTGGGCTTTATATATATTTTAAATTGTGAGATCCTGCCATGGCTACGTCCCATAAAAATATCACCAGGATAGACAAGCCCAGTTATAACTATTTCTTAGAAGGCAAACTAGTCAGGTTGCATCCTATTACTCCCTCTACTCCTCCTACCCCAATATGATTTCTATTACCTCAGCCAAAGTTTTTTATGTTTTGCTGGAAAGATGATCACATTTAGACTCAAAGGCCTGAGGTGCAGCATTTTTATTTCCTAAGAATGCCATTATGAGCTTCAGAGGTAATAAATATCATTTGCTGGTGGATCCCAGATATGTCATTTACCTAACAGACTAGTCTGGTATGCTATACAAACACAGTCACTGTAGTCAGCCACTCTTGAAATTCTCAAAAATCCAAAGCTGATGTCATCTTTTTGCATCTGCTTAGGGTTCAATACTACTTAATATTTCTACTTGCGTGCTTACCTTCAGTAACTGGAGAAGCATGCACTCACTAATTATATAAGTGGGTTTCCTGATTCAAAAGCTTTTCCAGAAGCTCTTTTCACATCCTTCCAATATGTGATAATGAGCCTCAGCAGGTGCTCCCCCCTTGCATGATGTTATGTTTGCTAATAGGTAATAATCATAGAAGGAAATTATATTATTATATTATTATTATATAATAATATAATTATTATTATATAACTTATTGCTACATTTGCATTTAGAAAAACTAGACAGAAACACAATAATTATAAAGATGCTTTACCAACCAGTGGAAGTTTAAATATTTTAGGACAAGCAATTTGGGATTGAATGTACAGGGGATTTTGTTTTTTACATTTGTGCATTTTACTATTGATCTATTTACAGTTATTTTAAAAAAATGTACTTTCCACTTTTTATCTTTTCTAACTCCTGACAATTAAAAATGAAAACAAATAATTACATAATTGCTTAATGAGAAACATTAAATATTTAAATTAACATTTAATTCTTCAAGATAGAAATCCAGTTCTCATTCATGAATTTCTCATCTGAAACAATTTGGAGAATACTTCACATGAATACACAAAGAGTCATACATGTATATTATGCTATTAAAATGTATCAATATAAATTTATCAAGTAGCATAATTGCAATATCCTTTCAACCCAGATACATTTGTGTAGCATGTGAAGTTATTCCTTGCTTTGTATTCTTCAGTACTTGAGTATCTAGATATGGATATGCAACAACATCCTTTGTAGCTACTACTCTGCTTGTCATATTTACTCTATGCCTAACTTGCAGGCCAATCAGACTGCTTCAAAAATTCCTGTAGAAATACAGCTAACTGAACAATCAGCACAATGAGTAGCTGATTACCAATCAACTTTCATATCTCAGCTATTATCCTAAAATGTCACTTGGTAGAATTCAGCAGATCTAGTACCAGTATTTACACATGAACTGCAGTATGTTCACCTTAGCATATACAGTGCATAAGCTTTGAGATACATAATATAAAAAATAGCCTTTGACTTCCTTAAAAGATAGACAGATCTTAGGAGCCCAGGGAAGCTAAAACATTATATTGATCTGGTACCTATGATATTAAGGTAGTGCAACATCTATAGGTAAAGGCCAGACAAATGTTATCTGTTTCTTATTCAACAACTACAAAGTACAATCACACCCAAGAATTCATGCTACCTTAGTATACTTGTTTACATAATTCATCTGAGTCATGATACTGATGCCCAGCACTTTAAATGCTGAATGAATGGCAGCACCAATTCACCATCATTTTTCAGGAGAACAAGTTGCAAAATATTACATAACAAGCAATGAACAAAATGCAGTACATTACTTACAGCCGTGACAATGCTTGGTTATTCTGAAAGAGGAGCTCTGGCCAAGTATGTAGCTGGTTCCTATTTAGCCGTCTAGAGAAATGGAGGGTGGAGAAAGAAGTCATCATAAGCATTCATAGATAGATTTAGAAGCAGGTGGACTTCCTCAACCCAGGGATATTATATAGTACTGACTACTGTATGTGGCAATTCAATTATTTTTGACAGTTTTCTGCAAGATATCTTTAAACTGTTATGGCTGGAATGGAATAATACTTCCCTGTTCTTAAAAAATAATTTTCCTAGTCCATATTTATCTCTCTATGCAAATGGACAGAGATACTGTATGTGCAATAAAATATGAACATCAGGCAAGGATTACAAACAGACCCTGTAAAATGTCTACAATGAAATATCTTACTTCACCAATGATGCAGTAAAACCTTCAATGTATCTCATGCCATCAAAGCTAGTGATTTCCAGATGCCAAGATTTTCCTTTTCCTTGATAATCCAAGCACTGGTTCCATAGCATCTCTAAATTAGATGCCATTTGCACATCCTACATAGGCCAATTGGTGAACACAGGCTTACAATCCAAGTTCTACAAAAGAGGCCAGGTTTGGGTTGTGAAACTATCTGCTGTCTTGCTTCTTTGGACATCCCCACCCATCAGTGTTGCTGTGAGAAAATCCTATTATATTTGCAAAGAAGACTTCAAAGCTTTCTTGATAATAATTAGTATTTGTCCTGTGTATATTTTATGCTGTAAAACAGTGCTAGATTCAGATTTAAATTCCAATACATCGTGGTTTTCTACTAAAGTTTCACGATGGCAAAGTCTCATAGCTTTTTGGTTTGGACATACAGTATTAGTCCTTTTAGCATCAGCATGTATTTTCAGTTTTAGAAGATAATAAATGATGAAAAAGTTAATCACCAAATATTGTAAATAGAAATACTGAATATAAACACCATAACAGAGGAGAAATTCTGCTAGAACCTTTAGTAACCTTTCTAAGCAGTTCGGAGAACCGGTTGTTAGAAGAAATCTCCTTTTGTTTTTTTTCTACTTTAAAGAGTTAATCCTGTCAGGAAAGCAGGAAAAAAAAACATTCTGGTGTTGTTTCTAGCCTAATGTTTATTGCTCTGCTTACAGAAACTACCCACCCAGTCACATGACCCCTTCAGCCACTCCCACCAAGCCACGCCCACAGAACCGGTAGTAAAAAAAATTGAATTCCACCACTGCACCATAACATAACTATGTACATGCATAGTTTTAGTTCTATTACTCAGATTGAAAAGTATAAATATATACTTTTGGACTATTATCAAGACTAACTTAGGCTTAGACTAACTTTGTCATTTTGAATGTACACTAATCAGCACATATTAAAATGAAATTTCATTGCATACAACTCTCAAAGGGTCACCACGTCCAATAAACACAATATAAACATGACTAAATATATATGCATATTATATGACCCAGAGAAACCATACCGTTTAGTCCAGATGTATACATATATATGGCGAGAGAAACAAATCTTGTTAGTTTACCAGATGGATGGCATAGACTAGAGAACAAAGCTGCATGGACTTTGTATCTGAGGCCCTTCTGCCACCAAACCAAACAGTGATGCAGTTTGTTAAAACACTCTAAATTGTGTCTCTGTACAAAGTGGCCAGGACAGAAGGAAAATGATATGCTTTCCTCATCCGACGTCAGATGAGGAGAGCATGTGGACATCAGTTAACATTGCTCTGGGACTGTTCTATCTTTCTGAGGGTGGCAGAGTTGGGTAATTGTTTAAGGAGAAAAGCAGCAAGTTTTTAAGTGATGTTTTTTACAATTGCTATGAAGAAAACTTGCAGATGTTGCTGAGACAGGTCTGTGCACTGTCTCTGACTCAATGCTTCTTGCCGAAAATTATTTTGGACCTGAAAAGAATGGCAAAAAGATTGAGAAGCATCTGGGTATAAATGCCAGCCAAGCTGTGCAAGATGAGTGTAAAATCACATAGATCTTGCACCATCTGCTCATATGAGCAGGAGGGTGGGGGCAGAGAGTAATTATTCTTGATCTAGGTAAGGGAATCAACTGCCTTTGACCCTAAGGTGTGTATTCTTCCTACCCCTGCTTAATTCCACTTCCAATCTATCAAAAATCAGGAAGTCCAATGGGAACCCTAACTCATGCTTGTGAATGCATGGTTTAGTAGAGAAGAAACAATAGAGGTATCTATTAGGAAATTGCATCTCTTTTTTTTTGATCTCTGGCATTTTTCCCACCACCAGCTTTCATAGCACATCCAGAGCCCTGAGGCACTCACAGTCGCTCTAGTTCCTTCATGTCGTCAAACGCTCCTCGTTCCACCACGTTGATCTGGTTTTCCATCAGCTGCCTGTAAGAATGACACAAGAATCATAACTTTGATACCTAAAGGGAAAAACAGGAAAAAAACAGGAGGACAAAGGGCACACTTATTACCCTAGCCTAGTAAGTGGAAGTCATGTTTCTTGTCTTTGTATAGGAGCATGTATCTTCCTTGACCAATCCCCTTGTGGGATTATAGGGCCCCTGCCAACTAAAGGGAACACCTGGCATAAAATTTGAGTGATATTGAGACAGAGAAGGGAGCAAGGTGATTATGTTGTTGGGGCGGAAATCACTCACAGAACTCTCAGCTGCTTCAGCCCAGCAAAGTCATGTTTACTGATCCGAGTGATATTGTTTCCATTCAGTTCCCTGTGGAAAAAAAAAGAAGCATCAGGAATGAAAAGATATGCAAGTCTCAGAACTACACACCCCAGTAGAAGCTCCCCACTTGATGTTCTCAAAATGGTTTGGCTGCAAATAGGTTGAAGGTTAGCTATACAAACTGGAGGCATCAAGCTGGGGAAAACTATTATACAGCAGTTCATTTGCAAAGCATAAAGTCATTCCACTTTTTCTATAGATTATTTATTGAGTTAGTTCATAAACTAAAGTTCTTCCTGGACTATGGCATTTTGAGAAGCAGCCCACTCTCTTCTGTTTCTTCATGAAATTGTTTATTTCATTCTCTTGTCAGTCAATGCTCTGTCCTTTGTGAAATGGATTTCATAATCAAGAGATATTTTAAAAAAGAGCACTTTTCAGAATTTCTGTTCTACCAAGACTGCTACCACTGTACAGGTTCATAATTATCATAATTAAGAAATGAGTAAAAAGTGGAAGGATTTGTAAAGTTCACCAAGGGAGGGCAGAAAAACAACGAATTTAGGACTGCATATATCAGAGGCATTAGATGGGAATTGAAATTAATAAAAAAATAAAATTTGAATATATGCAAATGTAGTTGTTATTCATAACATAGCAGTGATGGATATTTTTGTACATGCTTGAATTTGGGGTGATTAACACACACAAGAGAATGAAGAAGAATGTGATGGAGAACCCATGGGAAAGAATTCCATACCAGCCTTTCCCAACCAGGGGTTGGTTACATATGTTGGATTTCAGCTCTTTTGGCAATACTTGCTGATGATTATAGTTGAAATCCAGTGACTAGAAAAGGCACAAGTTTGGAGAAGATTGCTCCATACCTGCTAATCATTTGCATTCCTGAAGGAAGTGTGCAAAATGATTTTGTATCCTGAGATGAACAGAAATTTGCAAAAGAAAAACTGCACTGCTGATAGTTTCTGATTTCAAAATCATAGCTAGGATGACAATGCAGCAATTGCGTTTCTACCCTTTAGAAGTTCAGATGCAAACTAGTAACAGGTCTGCAACTTCTTTCAACCCTGCATAGCAGTGAAAGGAAGCCTGCTAAACGTTGCTTCACACTAATACAATACTAGGAACGATCATATCTCTAAACCTTTGTGAAATGGGGCTATATTTGCTGTGAATGACAATAGCAACTTAAAGGCAATTAGTTAGCAACAGAAAGGAGGACAGCCACTCATTTAATGACATTAAAAAACAACAACAGCAAAGCCCCTGGATAAATTTGTAAGGCAGGAAAAACTGCCAAAGTAATTTTATCCTCAGCCGGATGCAATCATAATAATAGTGATTCTCTCTTTACTGGCATGTTGTGAAGAGAAATTTAAGCCCTGCCAACAAGTTCAGAACCTCTAGAGAATGAGAATTGACAAGGACCTTTGAGAGAATGTCATCAGAGTTCTGTAAAGACAACTGCTGGAAAGAGTTTGTCACAGCTGCTAACACTGTTTCAGCATTTATGCACCTCAGCAGGTGTTGGCAGACTGCACTCATCAGACAGAGGAGGAGCAGCCACCAGTTCAGGCTCATGATGTGTTTATGGGCTTTCTGGGGTATAACCCAGTCAGCTTCAAAAAGATGACTTCCTCAGCAAAATGCCATTTATATTGCTTGTGGTATCTAGAGGCCATCTTGGAGCAGGGGCTATTGTCTTGGGTACCAGTGTGATGCAAAAGCACTGTCACTCAAATGCCCCAGTGCCACAAGAATTTGCATATTCAATTACAGAAGTAAAATCATTGGTCTCTGGGCTTTTGCCCGGAGCAATCTTTGTTAGAAGGAGATCGATAAATTCCTAATATAGTGGAACTATTGTGAAGGCTTGACGCATACACGCATGCAGCACTTGTTTGTTTCAATATAGTAACTACAGTGCATCTCTCTGAAAAGCACTTGGCTATCAGTTCAGTGGCCCTGCCAAGTAAATGCAGTGGTATTCCTGATTTTTAGCATGATAGTGGAGAGAGAATCCAGCCTGTAGCTCCAAGAGATAATGTTTTGCTTGCTGCTTTCTTGTGCACTTTAAAATGAACAGCTTTGAGTATTGATTGTGTTGGTCAAGAGTTTCCTGGTTCCATGAGGTGCTAGCAACTATGATCTAGAGCAGGGGTAGGGAACCTTGGCTCTTTCATGACTCATGGACTTCAACTCCCAGAATTCCTGAGCCAGCCAT
>JAEANM010004212.1:0-21130 GCA_017656035.1 Myanophis thanlyinensis
AATAAATAAATAAATTTAATTTGATCATGATTTATATTTAAAAACATGTTTTCATTGTTCAATATGGTTGAAATACAAAAATACCATGATGTTAGTGCTTTGGAATCAATGGAGGAATAACATGCTGTTATGTCTATCCTATTATAACACTGTTAGACATCCATTGTCACTGTCGCCTTACAGCATGCGCCAACAATTGTGAAACAGGTTCTTTCAGTTATCCTGAAACTCTTTTGACTTTGAAACTTTTCCAAAGTAATATAGGACAAACTGTCTCACTCTCAAAATTTTGTTTCAAACTAAAAAATAGTGTTCTGTAATTTGTAATGTATATGTGCATAACTATTACCAAATTATTACAAAGTTGGCTAAAATAGAATTTTGTTTCGTAACATAAAAATTATGTCAATAAAGCCATGTCCAGTTACTTTAAATTTAACACAGAGAGATTCAAACAAATTTCAAACATATCTATAATTGAACTGAACTGAACTGAAGGATTACTTTGAGTTAACAGCAATACTTTTACATTAAAAATAAAGAAATATTTTAAAAAACTAGAAACTATGCAGATAAAAACAATAATTTTGAATACAGAAAACTGATTATTTATTCTTTTATTTATTTGCTCTACAGTCTGGCTTTCTGTTCTGGAAAACCTTACAGTGACCTAGTTTGTTTTCTGTTTAAAATTCTTCCCACAAATAAGGACTCCTGTAATATCACTATTTAATACAATTTTCAGAAAACTAAATTATATTTTGTCATTAAGATGATTTCATGGAAGCATCTTGAGAAAGGTAGATTAAATACAAAACAAAGCATTTTATCATGTTTATTTCTTCCAGAAGGTATTATATCTGAATTTATCAAAATTGCTATTCATCATTTCATCAGTGCCAGTTTTATAGTTAATTTTTACATAGATTCTGACCTTGTGGCACAAATATAATAATATGGATAATATTACGCTCCAGATAAGTTGGAATAAACACCTGGAGAGGATCATGCTGGCAAAGAACTACAGCCCAATATATTTGATTGTATTATTGTATTAGTGTTAATCAACTAATCCACACAATTCAGTTCTTTCATAATGGCAACTCAATCTGTCAATTTCTGGTTGTTTCCACCACCACCACCACCACCACCCTGGAAAAATGACCGAAGGGGATCAACACCACCATAGTTGGTTTCTGCTTTTGTGGTCATGCTGTGAAGTGGAACAACATGAGAAATAAGCCTCTACGGCAGGCATGTCAAACATGTGGCCCATTGCAAGTGCACCTGCAGCCCACACAGACAATGTTTTATACTCCACCTTGGATCCTTCTTGAGCAGAAAGTTGGGGTAAAATATTTTAAATCAATAAATAAAATTAAGTAGTGAGTAAACAGGAAGGAGAACCCTACATGCTGTCCTGAGTTCACTGTTGAAAAGGCAGTCCAGACATGTAACAAAACAAAAAAGCTTCCGATGCTCTCTGGGCAAGTTGCTTGTAACCCAACCTGCGTTGCTGCCACCGGCGTGTGTTTTCTGCTTGTCCCACCATCCCAAGAACAGCCAAGGGCAAGCCCAGCCGCTGTGGCCCAATTGAAGATAGTGCGGCCCTCATCATAACTCAAATGTGACAATATGGCCCTCGGGAAACTCTGAGTTTGACATGCCTGCTCTATGGAGTTAGTTTCCTCATTTGAATCTCCACTAATAATTATTACCAATAGAGCCAAGATAGAATATCACACAACTATTCAATTTCATGTTTCCTAAATAGGGAGATTGTTGACAATGGGGCTATGAAGTGAAAATGCTGCATTTTAAAATTATTATTATACATCTGAGGAGAAATCTCTGGTATCATTTTAGTATTCACTAATAGAAAAGATTCCAAAACAAACATATAGAAATACTGTGAACTACAACCATCACATCTCAAAAATGCTGCTCCATTGATGAGATTTAACATAATGTTGCTCACAAACATTTGCAAAAATATTTATTTTCAAAGGATATTTCTCCTAACTTGGAAACATGGAGGCCAAAAAGACATAGTACAAAATTTAGAGCGCTCACTGTCTTTGTCTGATGCAGGATCCTTCCTTTCATTCCCATCCAGCAATTGTAATAATCTAAATAATAATCTAAAATAGTTTTATTAGATTAACTAGGACAGACTTTTAAAAAGAAGAAATAAGCTAATAAACATTTGTAGATTTGCAATCTCTTGATATTCCTTCAGCTAGAAACTTAATTCCTTTTACAAATATAATTCACACACTAAAAAGCTTTTGCCTTTCACACATTAATTTTAAATATTTCTTGAAGTATTTATTATATTTCAAATACAAATAAAAATTGAAGCAATATTTACTATTTTAATTTCATGTAAGCTGAAGACATTAGATCTGAATACTATCAACTGTTCTATTGTATGCAGATTAGAAAAGTAAACACAATTTCCCTCAGCTACTTAAATCCACAACTGAGTCAATATTATTGGGGGGGGGGAATACACCCACAATATCAAAGAAACTTTAAAGGGCTCTATCGCCCTCTAGTGAGCCAATACAATCAATTTAGGTCAAGGAGTATTGAAACAAAAGTTACTATTAGTAAACCCATGCATTTTAGAATTTATAATATATCCTTGGCTAAAATTAATCTTAATTACAGAAAGGTAATGGTATTTAAGAACATAGGAAAGCCAGTTGTGTATAATCTATAAAAGCAAGAATTAAATCAAAGAAAGAATTTATTTTCAAACAGAATCATCTCTTTATTCCAAGAAGCAACATACTTTTACAAAAAGCTTTCTACTGTACAATTTTATTCCAGTTTGCCTTCTTATAATTTAAGATGCAAATTAACAGGTAATACTACTAACATTTGCAAACAAAATGCATGCAGTATGTGACACCCTTGGGGAAGAGGAAGATCCACCAATGTTGATAAATCCACTTATTTAGGATGTTTATACTTTATTTTTCAATACAAAGTAGCTCTACAAAGTAAAAATTGGTATTTGCAGAGTTCCTTTAAAGTAGCCAATATGTGAGTACAAAATGAAACACTTCTATTGCTTATCATCAGCATCTGGGTCAATAAGGCAGATGCTGATAAAGTGAAGTAAGTAAAGACACAGCCAATAATATAAAAACTATATTTTGGTCCAAAGGTGCATAATAGAGAAATGTGTTTTAGGGCTTTTTCTTTTTTTGCAGACTAAAGTTGCTGCCACTGTCCATTTATTTTAAGATTTTGACTGAAGATATTCCCATAGTACAAGTTATTAAAAAAAAAAATTCCCCTTAATACAATATCTCAATTTAAACAATTGCTCTGTCACCTCAGCCTCTTGATTCTGGAAGTATAATCTCAACAAGCAATCCCCAAATCAAATTATTTTTTAATTAATTAATCAATCAATCACAATAACAAATAAAACTATCCATCTTCAGAACTAGACAGGAGTTTAGGATATGCACTAACAACTGTTGCTGTGTTTGATATTTTTCTGTATGTGTCATTAATCTTTAGTACCTGCACAATTGCATCATGCCATTGATTATCAGATTCTTAATCCACAGAAGTTTTTGAATCCATGGATGTTTTAGTTGTTCAAGTTACAATAGTAGCCACATATAAGTGCAATTTCTTCCAACCTATGAGGAAAAACCCTTGAGGCTACAATATAGTAAGAAGGCACATGTTCTTTGTAACTTCTAATAAGCTTAATAACAATTGTTCATTTCTTCAAATAGCTAAAAGGTATAGGGAACATTATGCCATTGATCCACTACTGGCACAAATTTCTGTCTGCCATAGGCGTAATCTAAAATGCTTTCACTTTCAAAGCTTTTAAAAATTTGGACTTTATGTAACACTTTGATACTGATTCACTTCTAAATTCTTCCATTACCTTTAAGATCAACTACAGGCATATCATAATTATAATAGTAAGATTCTTTATTTAGCTGTGTGCCAAGTTCAAAAAGGTAAATATGGAGCGTGTGCTTTTGCTGATTCCTCTACATCGGCTAATTCTGCCGACTGCCAGGAGTTCAATTTTGACCAGTTCAAGGTTGACTTATCCTTGCGAGGTCAGTAAAATGAGGATCCAGATTGCTGGGGGAAATATGCTGACTCTGTGAACTGCTTAGAGGGCTGTAAAGGACTATGAAGCAATATATAAGTCTAAATGACATTGCTTTGATACATCTGCAGATTTTTTTTTGCGTAAACATCAAAGTTTAAATCACATTACATTCCTAAAGCACTGAATTCTCAACTCAACACTCAATAGTTAAGGTGGAACAGAACAAAATAATCTTCATTATTTGATATACTGTAATTTTATTAATATTCTGAACAGTTGTTGCCTGCACTTAAAAAGGGGGAGAAAATTAGGGGAAATTGTACAATGAAATTTATTTTTACAACAACAAGATTAATTATGGGCACTTTCATACATCACTGTTTCCATCTCCAATCTATCATAAAATCTGAAGCTGATCTACAATCATTCTCAGTTCTGCTGACCTCATATCACCCAAAACACATAAGAGAATATGATGAGATTATCACTTACATGCAAATAAATGTTATTCTACCCACAATCTTGGAGTAACAAAAATCTCTTCCTTTTTACTTTACACAAAAGGCAAATCAATTCCTAGTAGTACATATGATTTCCATTATATATTTGTTGTATAGTTTATGGGGGGGTGAGAAATTTATCAGAGGGGAAAGGGAAGTTTTAAAATTGTCCAGTCCTGACTCCATTGTATTTGAAAACTCCAAAGAATTATGAAAGTAAAATAAAACACCAGCATGTCATGCCAACAAAAACCTTATCACTGATCACACCTCACAACTCGCGGGATTTTCAATTGCAGCACACATTTCAAACGTTTGCTGTGAAATAACAGGCAACGATATGAACGTCCCACTAGCACGACTAGATGCAGACTGAGCGACGGATGCACAGACCAAAGATGGCTGCGCTAGCTCTGCCCCTTCTTGCTACAGAATCTATTTTGTGGATAGCCCTCGTATAATCAACGTTGTATCACCATATGCTGGCATTGCAGGTGAGCTTGGGTATAAATTCCTCAACACAGTGTTTCAGGTTGCTAAGGTGGCAAAACAATAGATAACAGACCAGTTTCAGGAAAAAGACATTGAACATCAGTGTGGTGGGGAGTTAAAAGAGAGGACCAAATGAGTAGCATTTCTAGTCCAGGGGCATGGAGACAAAAGTTCTCCAATGAGAAGAAAGACCACACAAAATTGTGCAAAGAAACACTTAAAAACACAATCTTTGATATAATTTCCAATTAACCAGAAATAAATCAACTTAACTTCCCAAAACTGAACAAACACTATAAGATTAGACCAAAATAGTGTAAATCTTTTTTTTAGAAGTATCCTTAGCTGTCTATAGGTCAATGGCCTAGTTAAATTTACATCTTGCTTCTAATATCTGAAGTATAAAAGCTGATTTAGTGTTGCCCACAACTTCCTGTAGCTGTCGATGCATATCTATGCTGCAAAGGGGTTGATAGATAAGCATAGATTGCAGAGGCTGATGCAAACACCTCCCAAATCCCAAATGCACATTGTGCAGAGTGTGCTCCCTTACCAGAATGTTAAAATACTTAAGATGTATGAATACCACAGCTATGCAACCATCTATGAACAACAGACACATACGTTCCTTCAGGTGCAGTGCTCAATCCTTAATTCATTATCTTCAAAGCTATTAGAACACAACTGGGGGGGGGATGGGACAAAGAGTTCTTACCTTTGAATCTTCACTGCTGACCCCAAGTTCTAAAACAGCTTGAGGAGATTTTTGTTTCGCCTGCATGGATTGAGCCATCTGAAGGTTAAGTTGCCATCCAACTGTCTCAAGCTATAAAACACATATCATATTGATTACTAATGTGATAAATTTTGTTTTTCAACACTGTTTAGGACCAATTATAAGCCAATATGAAGCACTGAGACTGAAAGACAAATAATTCTACCATCTTTCTTCACCTCTCTGTCAGGCTTACTTTTACAATCAGGTTAAAGAACAAATATTACTTATGGTTGTGATAACAATCCCAGAATGAAGTGAACCATAATTATCATTGTTATTAAAATTCACAAATCACAAATATTTCTTAAAGTTCCAATTACCACAGATATTAACTCCCAAGGCCATTAAATGTGATTAGAGTGAAGCTATTGATACTGTAGGTAAAGAAAGATCTTATTAAACCAGGAGGTTTTGTTCCTTATTGATTTGTGACAGTATTAAATAAATAGAAAGGACTCTGATTTATTAGCCCTAAAACAGAGTTGGACCTATGCATTGTGCAGATCATGTTGAAATATTTTTAATAAGTATTTCTAATCCCAAAAACATTCCTCATTACTATTGTATGCTCTGAATCACTTCTGATAAACTGAATTCTTAAGGCAATTAAAGGAATACACAATTTATAATATACAGGAAAGGCATGTTATAAACTAACACTAAAACCAACAACTGTGAAAAGCCTAGTGAAAGAAATGCATCTTGACTTATCTTCAAAAGGCAGAGTAAAAGCTTATGAAAATCTTAGGAGTAATACAGGAGAATACATTTTCCTATCCATTTTGCATAACAGAAGGGATATTACAGCTTCATATTAGGACACAATCCCCTTGGACAGTTGAACCCTAAGACTTTAAAAGTTAGTATTAACACCTGATATGCCCAGAAAACAGTTTCCAACTTCCAACATTTTACAACAACCGTCCTTTACAGACATTTTTCAAGGGGAGCAATATATAACCATGGCATGGATAAATGGCTACACTATTCCACAATTCTAATTTTATGCAATATTGAAAAGCAAATTATTTATATTTTTTGATATATAAATATACATTTATAAATCATTTATTTAGATATACTACAAACACAGAATAATATATGCTGTTTTAATTTAAACACAATGTATCAAAATATGTAATGCTACAGACAGCAATAATTGTTTTTAGAAATTTGGGGAAAATAAAAAAAAATATTTATAATGCTACATTTATATTTCTCATTGAATTACTGAGGCAGTCTTGTACCTGTTGATTTAAAGTATCTAGAAGAATAAATTTTTTCTATAATTCAACAAGTATGCTGGTTTATAAGTATAATTGCCTTAAATAAAAACTATACGGGTGGCATGTTTATGGACAAAGAGGCATTGTTGTGGCCCAACAGTGGCCGGCTGAGCTGTTGGTGGAATCTGACAGCGATGAACACTGCCCTGGAGGCTGAGGAAGACTCTGGGGGGTGTTCGGAGTCAGAGCAGGGACTAGAGAGGCCTATCGGCCACCAGTTGGCTTCTGAGTCAGGGAGCAGCGAGGAAGAACAGGGGGAGGCTGTCCCTGACGTGCGTATGCGTAGGGCTGCGAGGAGGAGGCAGAAGCAGAGCCAGAGAAGAAAAGAGAATACAGGTGGCTAATGATTGGCCCTTCCAGGAGAGCTTATAAGAGGAGTGAAGGAAGGGGAACTTTGCAGGAAACAACAGTTTTACTAAGTCAGCTGTGTGGAAAGGTTGTTCAAAGAATCCAGGAGTTTCTATTAAGCCTTGTTTTAATTGAGATAGCATTCTGGGCTCTCAGCCAGGAGTTGCTTATCTCCCCATTAGTTGTGGCATACAGCCAGATATGCTTTCGTGTGTTTTGAGACCTGAAACAGAACAGGCATATTGGAATTATTTTTTCCTCTTAGTTTTAAATATTTAAAAAAGGACTGTATGTTACCATATATAGTTAGTCACCAATAAAACACGCAGAACAGGTACTCGACTTAGAACAATTCATTTAGCAACAGTTGAAGTTGCAACAGTATTGAAAAAAATACTAACAATCACACAATTATCATAGTATCCCAATGATCATGTGATCAAAGTTTGGGCGCTTGGCAACTGGAATGTATTTATGACAGTTGCGTTATCCCAGAGTTACATAATCTGTATCTGCAACCTTTATGGCAGACCTCCGACAAATGAAGGGGAAACCAGTTTCACATAACAACCATGTGATTCATTTAACAACTACAACATTTCACTTAAAAACCATGGTAAAAAGATCATAAAGTCATGCCTGACTCATTTAAAACCACCTTGTTTAGCAATAGAAATTCTGGACCCAATATGGCTGTAAGTGGAGGACTACCTGTGTAGAATAGCTGAATTCCTTCAATACTGCAATATAGTTATGTTAATTCAATGCTTTGAACGTACATAGGTATTCCTGCAGTAAAATTAAATGAGTGGAATTGTAAACAGTCATAAAACTAACCAGAACTCTGTTTCATTCAGCTTGGAAGTATTTATATAATACTCAATGGTAGAAAGTTTTAAAAATGGGTCTTTCTCAATCTTAATCAAGATATATAGTATTTAAATTGTGATCCTAGATGCTAAACATTCAACTTTATCACTTCATAATGCAAACCAAATGCCTTGGATATACATATAATCCGTCCCTTCATTTTAATTCATAGCTAAATAGATACTGATGGCAGACAGTATATAATTTATACACGCTAAAATACATTAATTTGCGTATAACCATACTGGAAAATAACTTTCCAAGCTATCTGCTTAATCCATATCATGCTGAAATAGTTTGCTATTAAAAAAATATTTCCCTCGCAGCTGAATATTCTTTATGATAGATTATTTCATCACTTTTTTTAGCTGAGAACACAAATAAAATACATTTATATTTAATTCATACTGAACTGCAAAAGTACTGGAACAATTACATAAGTGATTAAGCAGTCAAAGGAAAGGCAAGAAACCTTTTCATAAATGTAATAGTCTTATTTTTTAATGCTTGCTTCCCACCCATCCCAACTTCCACATCCGGGTTCTGGAACTAAGCTATGCTTTCAGAATCCTTGATTAAGGAACCCTATGCAGCCTGAGGTTGCAGAATGTGTTATCTATTTATTTTATTGAAAGGAAAATTGAATATAATAGACCAATTCAGACCACTTAAGGTACATGATATATAGCCACAGTAAAATTGGACAGGGGATAGAAAAACATGCAAAGAATTAAGCCTTTCAAATAAGAAGTGTTTTCTTAGATAACAATTATATATTGACTTATTTAGTAACTACTTATAAGAATCAAGTTTGAAGGCTAATTTTTTTTAGAAATGTATTATTTTCCCTTCTAAGTATAATTACAAAACATCAATAACTTTCCAGAATGAATACTTAATAATACTTAATAATACAGAATGGAAGAATAATATAGAACGGAAGAGTGAAATAGGCAGAGTTTAACTAAGAAGCATATATTTTTACTCCTTTAAAGAATCTGCACAGTGCACCACTGGGCAAAAATAGTAGTGTGTATACACTTAGAATGTCTTTATTTTTTGTTTAGTTATTTGTTTTCTTAGTGGTGTGCTAATTTTTTTTAATTGTTTTCTAAGTGGTGTGCTAATGCATAAAGTATTAGACCATAAAGTGTATTTGATCTAGAATCCTTTCAATGTATGTATGTATGTATGTATGTACGTAATTATGGTACATACAACGCTCTACAAAAAATAAATGAGAGCGTAGCATAGAACCTTAGTATCTGAGGGAGGATGAAACATATTGTCACTTATAAATAAACTTGTGGATAGTCATAAAAATAAATGATAGCAAAACAAACATTACTTTTCCCAAGCCCTAACATTTTAACTGCTCTAGTATTTTGTTATATTTAGCAAAGAATGATTTGCCTCTACCAAAAAACACAGCAGGATTTTGTTGTTGCAGGATCAAGTTCAAATCTTGTCTCTCTGAAAAACTTTCTATAAGACTTTAAGCAAACTTACTACCTTCAGGATCATCTTACAGAAGAGCTGTGTTAAACCAATGCAGATCATATCCCATTCCAATTTTAAAATAATAAAAACCAGCTTTAAAAACTGTTAAAAAGTAATATTTTATTAAAGCTGTAGAATCTATGTTTTCTGACTACTTATTTTTCTGGACTAAATGATTTACCAGTAATGGATGATTTATTGGCAAAATTAGTCTCTTTTAGAAATGATACATTACATGCTGCTTGTGCAACTAGCTGTGAAACTAAAAAAACTGAGCAGTATACGTAGTATCACTATTGTTTATTCAATATGCCATAATAGAAATAATCTGCATTAGTCTAACAGGTACACGTCTCATACCACTTCATGCCTTGAAGTTTGTCAGAACTAAAGCAAGACAAATGCAGATAGAAAACGGAAAATATTAAAAAAAATAATTTTGGCAAGGATAAGGATAAAAAATATGTAAGACAGAGGCTCACATACAAAAAAGAAAAAATAACCCACCCGCAGAACAAACCACTCTCCAAAATCTAGATGCTGATAAAATTCATCAAGCAACTACTTTAAATTACTGGATGCCCAATCTGACTATTCAAGCCTTACGTTCTTCTTAGCTTAGCCTATAGAGATAGTCCTTGATTTATGACCGTAATTGGGATCAGAATTTTAAGCAAGCAGTTCTTAAGCAAAACATTATGTGACCATACCCTTTAGCGATAGCAGTTCCAGCAATCCAGATTGCAGCTGTTAGGCCAGGACCACATGGTCATTAAATTAGGGACCCTTGTTTTTCCTGCTCTGCATGAACTACCTCTGCTTTAACTCCCCCCACCTGCTTATCTCGCATTTCTGCTGTTTTGGCAGTATTCCACCACCTAACCCTGCTAGTCCCACCAGAGCCCACAACTGAAAGTCATCTTCTTCCTTCCACTGCTTGCTCAGGATTCAGGCAACAATCAAGGGACCAGCTCTGCAATATGTGTGGCAAGTGTAACACAGCCTCAGTTGTTGAACAGGTAAAGGCTTTGTAGGAGAATGGCTGGGTCAAGTGAACAGATGGCCGCTGGATAGCCTCTGTTGGTGCTCTATCCTTTGCTGAACCCCCTTTGCTCTGGATAGCCTCTGTTGGCAGTCCATCCTTTGCTGAACATCCACCCACCCCCAGGCCAGTTCTCCAAGAGCACATCCAAAGTAAAAAGTACAGAACACCTCCAGAAAACCCATGTCCCTCCACTTTGTCCAATTCTGCCATCAGCCTCTTGGAGAACACCAGACAGCATGATGAGCATGCTGCACCTCAACATCCCATTGTGTTCTCCATGGCCTGTGGACTATAGCTTCTGGCCAGGCCCAGCAAATTGCTTTTAGCAGACAAGGTTCTGCCTCCCCATCATCTCACCAAGTTCACCAAGCATGTCCTTGAGTTGCCAATGTCCAGAATACAGGCTCACAGGAAAGGGAAGAAGTTAGCAAAGATTAGCTGGTGGCTGCCATGGCAGGAGGAGGCAGTGGATTGCAGGTTGCCAGAGATGGGGAAGAGATAGGTGGCCAGGGGGAATTTAAGTAGAGGCAGTTTGCACAGGGCAGGAGAACATAGCTGTGGCAAACTGTGGCTGGTCATGAATCTGGTCTGGTCAACAAGTAGTCAAATCATGTGACTATGGAGATGCTGCAATGGCCAGATCATCAAAGACTGGACATGGTAGTCATTCAGCCCCATCCTAGTTTCAAACAATCACTGAACATATGACAGTAATCTGAGGGACTTTATAAAATCAGAAGTACTGAATCTCTTCAAAGCTTGAAATCATCTATAAATTGATCCAACTCAAAGCACCGTGATTACATTTGATATCTCAAATCATTTTAAGGGAATACTTTGATCCAATTATTCCTTTGAAGCTCCATGAAGCCCTAAAAGATAGTCACCATGAAACATTACAGCATGAATATCTATTTAAGGCTGGTAGCTCCTGAAAGATCACATTGCAAGGATGTGGGGGAAGAACGAAAAATCAGACCAGTAATGTTCAAATGTCCAGTAAACATCCTGCCTTCTCAAGAAAAAGATGCCTCCCAAAAGGAATAAAGTTACATTATAACTGTATAATTTCTGAAAAATGTAATATACTTAGTTTGTTAAGAATGGGCCTTACATCTTCAATAAATATGATTCACTCTTATGTCCCTAAATTAACAAATTAATGTACTGAGCCTTGTTTATTGTTATACTCACTTACATAGAAACAAGCCTACTGGCATTTCCATTTTTGGTGGAATATTCACTCTTAGATAATAAGTTCACTACTTTTCTGCTACGTTTACTATTTATCTATGCTTTTCTTTTTTTATGTCTATGAGAGATTCTCAATCACCCTGGTCATGGTGGCCCCAAAGGTGCTTTTCAAAAGGCAACTGGACTTTGTATTTTTTCCTTGAAAAATCTTTCACTTCCCACCCAAGAAGCTTCTTCAGTTCTTTTCTTTTTTATATTTCCCCGAAGAATCAAGATAGGATGGTTTATGACACAAAATTTACAACTTTTACTATGTTGAGCAGAAAGCAGTTCAATAAACTCAGACTCATATATTTGGAAGGTGAAATAATACATCAGTCATCTCTTTTATGCTAGCATTAACAGTTCGGCCTTTTATCTGAGCAAGCACAACTTTTTTCCAAGTCAAGAATTGGTTATTCAAAAAATGAAATTATTCTAGCCATTGGACCATATAGAATATTTACAGCTCACTTCACAACCACAACTGGAACTGGCAATGGTATCATAAAGCGAAAACTATGTACTGCAACAGTCTTATATCATTTCCTGTTTGGTCATTAAGAGACAGACAGGTCATGACTGCAACTTGCAATTTTACTTTGGTCACAAAGCTGGGATATTTTAACCTTGTTACTTTGGACAGTCACTAAAGCAGGAAATCAATAAGCAAGAATTGTAACTCCCATGCAGAGTCTTAACACCTGGTTGCTTATATATAAATCCAACAAGGGGAAGGGGGAAAACATGCCCTATTAAGATTTTTAAAATCAACAGAATTCAAAATATTACATATTTACTTTGGAGATTTTTATTCAGTATGATGAAAAGATTCTTGCCAGTAGAAAAAAAGGAAATTATAAATTAATTCTATCTTTTACAACAAATAATTTGCTTTGGAGAGGCTTCCTAATGTAGTACTTTACAACACTGAAGTGAAACAACCACCAGCAAACGTTATGGCACAATAATAAAAGTTTCTTGAACTACAGTATGTCATAATATACTATGAGTCAGCCAATTCTAGTTCCACATGATGTCATTCCTGCACTTAAATAAAATGGTAAAAAAAACTTTGCTTGTTAAATCTTGGCTCATATCAGGAGCTATTTCTAGTAGTTCTGACACTCCTGACATTAACAGTGCTCTAATTAAGGTGTTAGTATGAAGATTAATGCCCTGGATTTCTTCCAATTAATTTCAAGGCAACTATTAACATGACTTCCAAAATTCTCTCTGCTTGACAGAAATATTAAAAATGTTATATATTGCAGTCACAAACATTTGATGTCAATTACTAACAGAACACCACTGCCCATCCCACACCACCCTCTCCAAAGATACAAACAGCAAGAATACTCAGTGCTCAGGTTACCATGTAAGAAAAAGCAAAGCTCCGAGATTCTTAATATTGTATGATGGATTCATTCACAGTAACTTCCAGTCTAGAAAAAGACATTAGCAGAAGCTATGCAAGCAATTGTTCTTCCTCGCAGCAATCTTTCCACACAATTTTCTACAGCTACGTTTCCAGCCATTACTTTGGTGGGATGCCTTTATTACCTCTTCATGTCTTCATTTGACAATTATTGAGCATAATTCCTTTTGATCAGTGTTTTTAAACTTGACAACTTTAAGATGTGTGGACTTCAATTCCAAGAATTCCCCAGCAACTATGTGGGAGTCCATACATCTTAAAATTGCCAAGTTTGAAAAATACTGCTGTACATATTTTAGATACTTCCACTTCCAAAAACCTCAGTCAGTGTGACCCTCATGGGAGCTCAGGTCCAACAAATACGGGGAATACCAAAATACAAAAAAGTACAGCATATAAGTATGCATTACATGGAAAGACAGTGATTAAGTACCTTCCATTTTGCTAGCACCTTCCCAGCTCAGCTCATTTACCATCTTAATTACACTTTAACTGCAGCAGACTTCCTTTTTTTAGAATGTAAGTTTTTTAACTGAGTGCATTCTAATTTCTGCCACCTTTTTAATGTATTCTTCTCATGTGCACACTTTTTAATTACGCATAAAAAACTGTAAACCTTCAAACAGTGACAACCAATTAAAATAAGACAAGGCACAATGGAGAATAAGGTCCTCAGCAATAAAAGAGAAACCGTTTACCAGTTCACACTGCACAGCATGCCTCATTCTAATTGTGTATCTCACTTCCACTTTTAAAGCAAATAATGGTTCACCAGGGTGCATTCAAATAGTTTACTTTTTCGTATCATATTTTTCATTATATATCACGGGTGTCAACTCGCCACATCACGTTGCCATCACTTGACATATTGGGATTTTTCCCACTTTGTGGAGCTGAGGTGGGCATGACCTGCGGGTGACACATCCCGGCTTACAGCCTGTCGGTTTGACACCTGTTATCCAAACAGGTCCAAACTTTGATTTAAACAAATTCTGGGAAACTTTTAAACCTAGTTTCAAGCCACACTTTGCCTTAAGCTATCATCATGCATGTCAGGCCAATGGAAAAACTAAGCTAAATAATCATTTAGCATTACATCTGAATCAATCCACGGTGTGAGTATGCCCTTTGTGAGATGTTCAACCAATAACTAAACTATTCAAAACAATGTGCAAAAACTACCTCTTTACAGAAATTCTTTCAATGTCTTGATTAATATTAGATTATATTTATATTAGGAGATCTTATTCAATAGAAAAATCTGCTATAAATAAAATAATGGGAATTCTCCAATATCACAAATATTGTACAAAATTGTTTCTTTTAATCATAATATGAATTTAAAATTCATAAAGCAGATTTATGGGCAATGCATTTATATCCATAGACATTTTTATACTGCTAGCTCTCATACTAATAAAATACAGGGGTTTTTTTCAATACAAAATTTTAGTACATATATTTATTGCTGGAAATGATACTCACTTGCTACAACTCTGCCCAATCTTGCTTGGGCTTTGAAAAAACTATTTTCCTGATTATTTAATGTATTGTACAAATTTCAATCATAATTACCTTATGTGGTGATAAAATTCTTTGTCTAAATTTTTCCACAATTTCTGGACCTGACACTGCCCATGTGGTAACAAATACTTCTATTTTATCATGATTCAGGTTAGAATTCTGCAGCTGCTGTTGCAAAATAGTGTGTTTCAAATTGTGATATATGGCCTGTAAAAAAAAAAAGAAATCCAATGTATTATACATACTTTCATAAATGTTAGTTTAAATGACAATTATGAAGAACCCAGGGAATACTGAACAAGTGTTATCCACTCCGCAAATGTGATCTAGGATTTCCAGTAACAATAGAAGCATAGAATTGAAAAATAGAAATTGTTCATTAATAAAATGACCATAAAATGAAACAGAAAGGCTGAAAAAAAGGCTAAAAAAAATAAAACTGATTCCATGAGGACAAAATGATTTGTATAGCATATATGACTAAAGGTGGTACAGTGGTTAGAATGAAGTACTGCAGGCTACTTCTGCTGACTGCCAGCTGCCTACAATTTGGCAATTCGAATCTCACTAGGTTTGACTCAACCTTCCATACTTCCAAGGTGGATAAAATGAGGACCCATATTGTGGGGACAATATGCTGACTCTGTAAACTGCTTAGAGAAGGCTGTAAAGCACTGTGAAGGGGTATATAAGTTTAAATGCTATTGTTATATGTAGCAGCCTGGAAATTATTATCACTAAAACTTGACATGGAAAACAAGAGTTTGTGACTTGTACAACCTCTTCCAGTGCTATTATTTTTCTTTGATTTTTATTTGCTTGAATCTCATGTGCTGCACTATTGCTATGATCTATGCTAAGCCATGGTTTAAGACACCAGATTTATAGGTTTGCTTTATATCTTAAGCCTTAAACATAGTTGAAACAACAGTGGATGTATTCGCCCATCTAATGACCTTTCTCTGTTTCTGGCTTATCATGTTGCATGAATTCAGCTAATCATGGTAAGCCTGACATATACAGAATTATATCAGCAAACTAAGAAGCAAGAAGCTTTTGTTCTTGCATAGCTATGTATTTCAACCATATATCATCTTAATATACAGTTCAATCCAAATCATATTTTCTTAGAAGTTCAATTATGAGCACTAAACTTCTTTATATAATAAAGTTTAGGACTGTAGCAATAATTCTTTAATGCATAGTGATGACCTCTACTTTTTTCCAAGGCACCAGGACATCCATTTAAAACAAAACAAAAAAATTAGCCATTTGGAGCACTATCTTTTAATGTGAAACTTTGAAAAAACTTTTTCTCTATATCAAGTTGAATATTTACAAACATATCAAAATTATAACATTAAAAAGTGAATACCTGTTCCAAAATGAATGTTATGGTTTCAAGTACAAGATGAAGATCTTGTTTTTCTATTGAGAATGCAGCTTGAAGTTTTTCTTCCTCTTCTTCTGTGAAAGTACTTTCTGTCTGAAATTTGTAAAAACTCTCCAGTTTAATTTTTTAAATAAGGAAATTATTTATAAATAAATTTCCTTAGCTAGCAATTTTACACTCAGTCATGAGGGGGAAAAGGTCTGCTCTCTAATATTCTTAAATAAATAGTGAGACCCAAGGAGAACAGATGCTTCACAAGAATTTCATTGGTGCCAATTTGACTCTTTGTAGATAAGGAAGCTTCCCAAATTTACCTACTATAATGTTTAACATCCTTGACTAAATATTATTGTATAGTTATATAAATGTGTTTTCTGCAGCCCTCTAAGCCACTTATGATCATGATAGCTAAACACTGCTAACGTTGCCATTCAGATGTGAAAAAGCAAATACTGCAATATAAAGAAACAAAACTTACTGTGCCACTAAAAAAATCTGCCTTTTCATCTTTTTCAAATAATTGTTTTATTACATTAGGAGATACAAATAGGAATTTGTACTCAGGAATTCAACTATTCAACTAGCTGAATACAATAGGGGTTTTTGCAATGTAAACTAAAAATTGTTAAAAGTATGATTTAGATAAGGCTTTAAAAAACTTTACAAGGGATGTTAAATGCACCTCCCCAAAATGAAGACTTCCTTCAGTTTGTCCCAGATATAAACTTGAAATGGCATGGGTTGAGCAAATACCTATCTCCTGTCTCCCACAGTATATGCCCAGCCAATTCAATCTGGAAGGGTCATTACATTCGTGGGAATCATCAATTAAACAATGCCACCTATCATGACCCTGGCAACATACAGTAACTTTTCTGTAGTCGTATCTGTCCTCTAGAATGAGGTTCCTCCAAGATCCCAACAGCTTCCACCCTGCTGAGGTTTTGAATGACCTGGAAGACCTGACTCTTCACCCAGGTCTTAAGACAGGAATGGTCAAAGCCTTCCTTTAATTCAGGGCTGTCAAAATTGCAGCCCATGGGCCAGATGCATCACATACTGGCCCCGCCCAGTTTAGCAAAGGGGGAAAAGTCCTGATATGTCACATGTTGCCATGACGACACAAGTTTGACACCCCCTGCTTTGTTTTCCTTTGCTCCCATCTGATCTTTCCATTCTGTCATCTTTACTCTTTTTGTTTTTCTTGCTTTTAACATGTTAAAAGAGTTTATAAACTGTGGAGAGTCACTGAAAGTCAGGCAGGATATAATTATTAGTCACCCTAATGACTCATAATTAGCATTTAAAGAGAGAAAAGTTGATTTGATGTTTGAATAAGGTTATTTTTACTTTTATTGTTTTAATGAAAAACAGGTGGAAAGAATGTCAATCCTACTCTGAAACAGAATTCATGGTTATAATCATTTTACTACCTCATTCCCTTATCAGAGAATCCTCCAAAGGTGTAAACAATGCCCAGAATTTATCGGCCTGCATGGCTACTTGTAGAATTCTGGCAATTGAAGTTCATATATTAGGAAGCTGCCCAGATAATACTGAAGGGTTTGGGGTCATTTTCACTTTTTATACCAACCTTTATGTGAAGCTTCTGAAGAATGCGGGAGAGAAGGCGAGAGAATCTGCCTGTATCCAGAGCATTGATCAAGGTTACAGCTTTTTGAACTCTTATAAAAAAGGAATGAAAATTTAAAAAGTGAGCCACCTACAGGTAGATAACAGCAGATATATGAATTTATCTCCTTCTCAACTTTTACCAAATTGTCAAATAGCAATTTAATATTAAATGAAGTTGACTTAATTTTAAGGCAATCTGAAAACCTTCAGCCAACCTCCAGGAAACAGAAGTCACGTGATTCCAACCTCCCTTATTGGTCTTGCAAAGGAAAAACAGGAGCAACGACTTATTTTATTTTAAAACAAGCTTCTTCAGATGTAAGTCCGATGGAGCTATACAGAGCCAACTGCTAAACCAGTGTTTCTCAACCATAGCAACAGCTGGTAATGAGGCCATCTATTTCAAAATTGAACAGCCCTCTCTCAACTGAGGGGGGGATATGACATCATCTATCTCCAGTTTACAACAGTCCTTTCAACAGTTCCAAGAAGGCTCCACACCCATTTGCAATACTCAGGTGACGCCTGATGACAAAGATAAACCTCCAGGTGGCCTCAACAACTCTCTAAAAAGAATGCAAATAACCAGCTGTCTGCAAGAAGTATAAATCCTTCCTTTTCCCACCATCAAAGCTGAATGGATGGGAAGTGAAACGTCTTCAAAGAAAAAACCAGAAACCAGTTGCCTCTTGAAAAAAAAAGTACCTTTGGGACAACCATGACTGGGAATCTCCATAGACCCTAACCTTAGCAACTATGAAGCTCTGCTGACGTCGAGTCCCACAATTATGGATTTACAGAGCTGCAAGTTTGCAAAAGTTGCAAAAGCTGAAAAATACTGCGCTCAGAAAAATATGATGACACGGGCCCGGAAGCCCCTTGTTAGAAAGTCAGGAATGATTTTACGTGGGTGGCCGCTGGCTCCTTATTCCCCCTTTGCAGCCTCCACCGCTGCAACATTTTCTCTTTGTTCCTTGGTCCAAGAGTTCACATTGAAAGAAAAGCTCCGAACCCCCCCCCCTCCGTCTACATTTTTAGCCTGCATTATTTTTAAAGGGCGTCTCCTATCCAAACGCAGCCGAGATGGTATTAACTCGCAGCACCTTTTATGCAAGAGGGGAAATAACAAAACAGTCTCGTTCTTACCTTTCGGTATCCGGGATAACCATGGGCGCCGCCATTTTGAGCGCCGTCAATCATACCATCCCCTTTCCCTGGAAAGCCAATCAGCGGCTCAAAAAGCTTGGTCCCGGAAAAGCTAGTCCCAGCGGAGCGAGTTAAACAAGCTCCGCCTTCTAAGCCTTCTCGGATAGCGTGGAACAGCTGCCGCCGGGAGAGTAGGACGCGGCGGAGCAGGCGCGTTTAGGCGCTGCCGCTTCCAAACTCTTGTCTATCGTTCCATTGGCTAAATATAATTATGGGTCATTGCCTAAAAGATTAGTGTTTATCCATTTCGGAGGTACGTGACTGCTCATTCATACTTTAGTGTCGTGCAGAACAGGACACTTTTTCGAAGGAATATTCACTGCAAAGCAGGACAAATTTGGGCATGCCCTGCAGCGATGCCATTATGCAGATCTTTTAGTTGCCGATCTTCAGATGCTGGAGCAGGTCAGAAACTGCAAAAGATACTTCGACTGCTTCTTGAAGACACAAAGAAAAAAAAAAGATTTAAATTACCAATTGCTAACTAACAAGCAGATTGGTTGCATAGGGTCGCTGGACGTTTTCTTTTGTGAAAAAGGAACGATTAAAGTACATTTTATCTTGTATATGTGTGTGCTGTGAACAAGGTTTCACAGTTTTTGGCTAAGGTACAGTAGATGCTGTCCTAGATGTCCATGTCCGTGTCATGCTCCTTCAAAAAAACAAAGTATTCTAAAAATGAAAATTTCACATTGGCAAGAAGTAATGCCATCAGATTGGCCTAGAGCAGGGGGGGGGCAATTACGGCTCCTTCATGACTCCTGGACTTCAACTCCTGGCTCAGGAATTCTGGGAGTTGAAGTCCACTAGTCATGAAGGAGCCATAATTGCCCACCCCTGGCCTAGAGGCATCATAAACCTTTGAATCAGCACTGATTGTGAATCAAGTTTTATTCACTGACTTCATAATGAACTGTAATCCAGTACTCTGCCCACTGGCATAAAATATGTCATCTCCAGCTTTGCCCCATCCTGTCTCTTGCTTTTTTCCAGACTCCCTAGCACTGGCCTTTTCTCTAAGAACAAAGCTGGCCTTGACTGAGCTGTGTTACATCTTTGAGCCTATAGAACAGTGTTTCGCAACCTTAGCGACTTTAAGATGTTTGGACTTCAACTCCCAGAATTACCCAGCCAGCAAAGGAATTCTGGGAGTTGAAGTCCAAACATCTTAAAGTCACCAAGGTTGAGAAACACTGCTATAGAAAACTATGCCAGCATAACAATTTTTTTTGTTACTACAGGTTTTTATGGGATTTCCAGACACGAAGTTGTAAATGATATTGTCCTAATATAAATTTGCAGAGCACTTATGTAAGGGAATTCTCAATCCTCCAGCCTTCTTTTTCTCTCCCTGTTCCAAGCATCATTAGCTGGCAGGAAACATCCACTAATCACTCTCCTTAATATCTGGAGCTCCTTGCACAATGGGGAGAAGCAGATTTAGCTAGCTGTCAAACTCATGAGTTTGACAGATGCAATGTTTTGTAAAGGTATTTAAAATGTTTCGGATACAAGGCTACAGCTATTCCAGAATACAATTAAAACCATATTCATAACCATCCTAACTACCAGCTGGTAATCAGGCACCCTTTGAACACACCTCTGCAAAACACTTGTGCAAACAGAGCAAGTTTTGATATTCAGTTTGTATAGCCCTGTATAATTCACAAATATTTTATTTATTTATTTATTTATTTGATTTATATACTGCCCCCTCTCCCAAAGGACTCGGGGCGGTTCACAGCCAATAAAAACAACATCAATACAATACAGATTAAGAACAATT
>JAEANM010004213.1:1748-21129 GCA_017656035.1 Myanophis thanlyinensis
TATGCAGTCCAAATAAGCCCCAGGCATTCACTAATATTTGCCCTGCAACTCAACTGGCCTATGGGCAGTTGCTATTTTTTATGAATTCTTTGAATTGTCTCAATAGCCTGTAATAAAGCGAAAACAGTATCATGTTTTTGTAGTCCAACCACTTCCATTCTGATTTGAGTTGTATAAAAATATAATTGTGGGAAGTTAGTACTGATAGATGTAAATTAGAAAATTGGGGGGGGGGGAATAAAATGGATTAAGGGGTTTTAATAGTCAGTAATACATTTTCATTACAATGAGCCTTTAGCACCAATGTACAACATGCAGGGATGTTTTCATTATTAGTAAGCAACTGCAATAATAAATCCAATACAAGATATTTAGTTTGGCAGTTATTTTAAACTGTATTGCTAGGAACAAATGCTTAGGAGATCCAATGTCGAATCACCTAATATTATACATTATATAATATTATATAAGGTGTAATATTAGAAATATGTATATCTCCTAAACATTTGTTCCTAGCAATACAGTTTAAAATAACTGCCAAAGTAAATATCTTGTATTGGATTTATTATTGCAGTTGCTTACTAATAACGAAAACATCCCTGCATTTTGTACATTGGTGCTAAAGGCTCCTTGTAATGAAAACTAATCATATTTAAACATTCTTTAAAAACCCATACTAGATATTAAATACTAATTTTTAACGTTTTAGATATCTTTCATTATGCGGAATGTCACTGATTTAAACTTGATACATTTTTTCTTTCAGTACCTCCATAATCTCTCTGGATATTATTTCATTTACCTCTAAATATGAGATGCCTGCCAGGATATAAAAGGCTTAATATTAGTTCAAGTTAGAGACGTCCACATTTGTGGTTTTTATAATTTATTTTATTTTTTATTCATTTGTATAGCCACCCATCCTATACCAAACCCAGGGTAGTCAAGAATTAATAATAACAAAACAACATAAAACTATGTTAAAATTATTAAAACTATGAACATTAAAAAGAAAAAAAATAGAACCTTTAAGCTTCCAATAGGCAGTCAGGTCATCCCATCCCAATGCTTTGGAGGGAAGTCAAGTCTTCAGTTTTTTTCAAAATGGCTGGCAAGGTAAATGCCTGCAGATTTCAAAGGGAAGCTGTCACAGAAAAGCCATGCTTTCCTAGTTCTCGTAAGGTAGCATAATGGTCCTATAACATTTAAGGGAAGGGACTCGAAGCATGCTCACAGTGTCTAATATGGTAGGACAGGTAGATGTCTTTAGGGAAAGTTAGTCCCATTGATAATTTGGTCCTGTGCCAATTAGAGCTTTAAAGGTAATAACTAGTATCTTGAATTGCAGCCAGAAGTGGACCGGAAGCCTATACAGCTACTATGCTTATAATTCTTACTCTTAAATTGACTTTTCCTAAAACACCAGAAGTTAAATGCTACAGATTAGGCCATACGATTTTATATTCTCCTTTCAGAACAAACCATAATGGTAAGTGAAATGCAACAAAGTGAACAGGTGAATAACTACAATTTTGTTGATTGTTCCCAACATATGGTTCAATTTCAACATTGAATTCAGATAATGCACAAATTTTTAACCTGAATATTTTAATCAGGACATCAGCTTCGCCTTTTCTGTTTTTCCTCCCAGATATTGCAAAGATTTATCTTATTTCTTTGTGTATCTTAATAGCACTTTTCTTTATTTCTTGGTGCAGCGTCTGGTGAGTGACAATAGGCAACTATATAAATTGGTTAACTAACTAAATAAAAATGGTTCTGTTTGTCTTGGGCCTGTGCTACCTACTATAGGAAGGCCTTCAGGGTCTAATGTCATTTCTAGTTGTTAAGGCAATTCTTTTTTCATCTGATCTATGTAGACATTGTCCCATCTTCCTGCCTTTCCCCAAGTGAATCACAACCGATATTACACTCACTTTTGTCTAGTTAAACTTTGTTTCACATTAACAGCTGATAATATATAGGCACATAACTGACAACTGATAATATAGATTTATCCTATATTATGTGTTTTTCTAGACTAGCTAAGTTCAAGTTCTAGACTATCTTTTTAGAGCATCTCCATATGTTCTGATCTTACGAGCACTACTATGTAATACTGATATTCAGAGAAGATATAGCTGTCTCATTCTAATTATTGCAAATTTATGACAATCACAAAATATTATTGATTAACTGATATGCAGACCCAAGTTCATCCTTTGACTATAACTGATTTAATGAATTTGTAGTGATTGGAATGTTGAAGTTGATTAGTGAAGAATGTGGAATCGAATTGCACTTAAAATCCCTTTTGCAATTGGAAAAAGGTGGGTTACACACAATAGTCTTTGTATTATGTTATTTCAGAATATCTCTCCTTGTAAAAAATAGATCAGATTTTCTTCCTGATATTATAGCTATCAAGGTGAATGGAACTTTAATCAGGAAGCATTCTGAACTGGAATCACCATAATGTAGTCTAATGTATTGTTCATTTGTAATTTTTTGCTCTTATTCTCTGTTGAAAGATTTCTTTCAACCTCCACATTGATACAGGTAGTCGACTTACAACAGTTCACTTAGTGACTGTTCAAAGTTACAACTGCACTGAAAAAAAATGACACGACCATTTTTCACACTTATGACAGTTGTAGCATCTCCATGATTTACATCTTACATTTATGATGGTTGCAATGTCCTGGTGACACAGGAACATCTTTTGCAACCTTCTGACAAGTAAAGTCAATGAGGAAACCATATTCACTTCACAACCGTGTTACTAACTCAACAACTACAGTGATGGCAGCAAGAATGCAGCAAGAAAAGTCGTAAAATGGGACAAAACTCACTTAACATATTTCTCACTTAGCAACATAAATGTTGGGCTCAGTTGTTGTTGTTAGTTGAGGACTACCTGTATCTAATCCACTAATATTGAGATATTGGAGTTCACTTACTTAATAAACTCAGTCTATCCATATGTAATTCACCTTATCTTTAATAATTTTAATAATTTCAGCATCGCCTGAAGTAATAGTTTGGGGACAGTAGTGTGACAGTGTACATATTCAGGTAACAGAAACATTTTAAAAGAGAGGGGGAAAAAAGTGTTACTAAAATATTTTTTCTGTATAGTATTTTTGCTTTGGAACTGAAGTTTTGTGTGTTTTTTCTGGGTTTGTATGTTAGAGTTACTGTTCTGTTAGTTTCAGTTGCATGTAGAATCATGTACAGAAATATATGTTCTGTGAATATCTTATCTGTAATTTCAGGCCTTTTCCTGCAGTGACAAACAAAGCATTTTTCTTCATGGTTTATTGCAGTAGGTGCTTTAGATCAGGGGTCTCCAACCTTGGCAACTTTTATGACTTGTGGACTTCAACTCCCAGAATTCCTCAACCAACAAATGGCTGGCTGAGGAATTCTGGGAGTTGAAGACCACAAGTCATAAAGTTGCCAAGGCTGGAGACCCCTGCTTTAGATAAAAGGGGTAGAAGAGGTAGAACTTTACAGTGGCTCAATGATGTAATTTGAATACCAGGTGCTAACCCATCTAACACTTACATAACAAAAATTTTCCATTGAAATTGCAAACTGCATATATTAACCACATGGTCAAAATATTTTCAGTATACCCAGACACCCTGTATTTTTAATAGATTTTTTGGGGCAGTCCTCGATTTACAACAGCTCATTTAGGGACCATTTGGAATTACAATGGCACTGAAAAAAATGACTTGGGACTATTTTTCACACTTATGGACCATTGCAGCATCTCCATAGTCACGCGATTTAGATTCGGGTGCTTGATAGCTAACTCACATTTATGATAGTTGCAGTGTCCCGGAGTCATGTGATCAATCCCCTTTGCTGACAAGCAAAGCCAAAGGGAAAACCATGTTCATTTAACAACCTTGTTTCTAATTTAAGAACGGCAGTGATTCACTTAACAAATGTGGCAAGAAAAGTCATAAAATGAGGCAAAACTCAAAAATTTCTCCCTTAGCAACATAAATTTTGGGCTCAGTTGTGGTCATAAGTTCCCCGTGTAATGAAATGTGTACTATGTACTAACATACAAGAATAGAAATCAACAGCCCTTTTTTGAACTGCTGGGAAAAAAAGAACAAAATAAATGAAGAAGTTGGCTGATAGTTTGGCAATGAATGATATTTTGATTATCTGATACAAAATCCATATTTTTGTCCATCAAACCAACATTTTGTACCTGTAATAGAATTAGCCAGACCAGTTTTACTTTACACAGTTTAGGTGGCAATGAAGCAAATAAATTAGAGTTGCTGTGGGTAATGTAGTGTCATGCAGCCTTTCCCTACTTAATACCACCCAATGTGCAGGCTTCAGAATATTCAGTAATGCCCAGGCAGACTGAGAGATTTGGGGAACTGAATTTCCCACATCTATAAAGTACCACCAAGTTATAGTACTTAAGGGATTTAGCAAGCAGGAAGCCCAATGGGGAGGGGGAGATTTAAAAAAATTGAGTTTGCAAAAAAGGATGGGAAGCAGGTTCATTGCATTTCCATTTTGGTATGAACTGATACACTTCATACTTTCTGAACTGATTGCAATTAAAGATTGCCAACAAAAAAATGCAATTTTTGAGAAATAATTTTTAAGTATTGATAAATATACATGAAAATGAAGGTGAAGGTTCGTTCTCCAAGCTTGTGGGTTGGTTTCCAAACATTTTGTTACTAGGCTAGGTAACATACTGTATATGAAAATGTGGATCTGCAAAATATTTGACTTTGAAAAATAGATGGGATGGGCCTTTGGCAGATGGAATATAAATGTCACATGAAACAGACTGTTGCCTATGGGATCAAAGTTGAGACTGTAGATTTTTTGGCCTTTGCCTTTTATATATTCTATATGTATGTATTCAGAGATCTTCTTGTGTAGAAGTAGTCTTATTCTAATACAAGAATTAATAACTGTAAGTACTGCAGAGTATGGCAAGAGTAGACTCCTTCCATGACAAAGTTGGATTATTCTTTTTGACTGGAATCCCAGATCATATTCATTCAATTTCTATGGCTGCTTATGTCCGTCAACGACTGAGTAGGTATCCTAGTTCAAAAGATAGGCATTTAAAAGAAATATTCTGAATTCATGAAGTAGTTTTGAATGTCAAGCAGCAGAATATACAGTCCTTCCAAATAGAAATTCACTTTTGGAAACTACATTTTCTTTTCATTGCAACAGTAGAAAATGGGATAGATGAAATGAAAATGTTGTCATCAGACAATTAAGAATCATAATTTTCAGTTTATTGCATAACATCTGGAAATCTATAATTAGATTCAGTTGTATTTTTAAAAAGTTTACATGCACATGCACACAAAATATATGTGTAGTATATGCTGCCCAATACTACATATTCAACCTAAATATTGAGCAGAAACTTTGCCTCAGAGTAGAAGCAAGCAAGACAGTTTCCAAAGGAAAGTATTTTGAATGTTTTAAAAAGCATCTTCTTGTTTTATTATTAAACTGTTATTAAAACTCTATAAAGAGTTTTGGTCCTTTGGTCCCTGGATTTTTACGTAATTAAAAGAGATGCTATCCCACTGGCTGACTTGCTCTACCAAGTTTTAATATTATGAGAGTAAATGTTCTCTAAGGATGGTCACAAGGATTTGGAAGCTTTTGTTTCCATTTTAGATTATTTTATCTATTTATTGGGGGATGGGTTGCCTGCTTCATTCAAAAGTATCTGGGTGGGCTATAGTTCCAATATTAATATGTATGAGTAAAATTGCATGAAATAAACAACAAGCAGCTCCCTCCAAATTATACCACAGATGAAACCAGAGAATAAGTAATAAAATAAAACAGATGGTAATAACTATAAATCAAAGGATCTAGTAGAAGTATTTTTAATAATTTCCTGAAGTCTATTAAGGTATTTTTTTATGATAGACAAAGCTAACAAAGTAGTTTCCTAAAATAAGTCCACTTCAAGCCATCATTAAAAGAATTAGCTTGTTCCAGCAAATCAGCTTCATATACTTGCAGCAAATCTAAAATAAGTTTCAAATATTTTTGGCTGATCCAGTGTAGAGGGAATTTACATGAGTTTTTGGTTGTTCATTTAAACTAGAACACAGTATTAGCTTTCTGAGTGAGCACAGCTATCTTTCTTGCCTCTGTCTTGCTGCCCTTTAAGGAGGAACTTGGATATTTTGGAATGCCAAGTCTAGATGCTGTGAGTTGGCCAGAATAGTTAGGTTGACTATCTTTTTTTGGTCAACCTGGGTTGCAGTCAGTCTGGCAAGCTCCATTACTCACCCAGCAGCAGATGGTGACTGTCAAGGGATGCTGGGAGGGGAGGAGCAGGGTGGTTGCCTCGGTGATTTCTCTATCTCCACAGCAACAGAAAGGTCACCCAGAAGGTCCCTCATGCTCTCTTTTTCTGTATGAAGCTCAGAGATCTGTTGAAACATGGGTTGGGGGCTGTAATTAAGGCTCTGCTGAGGTGAGGCAGTATACGGTGGGTGAGTGGGGTTTATATGTGAGTTTTCAAGCTAAGTGGGATTTGTTTTGGGGATGCCACTCCTTAACCTCTGGGCTCTTTTAAATGTTATAAATTGGAGTTATGCTTCATGCAAGTAAAATGAAAACTGAGTTCAGATTGCTTTATCCTCATGCTGAGAATAATTATTATTATTCATATGTCTGTGTCAAAATAAAGGTAGTCCTCAACTTACGACCACAGTTGACCCCAAAATTTATGTTGCTAAGTGAGACAGTTACGTGAGTTTTGCCCATTGTATAATATTTCTTGCCACTGTTGTTAAGTAAATCATTGCAGCGGTTAAGTTAGCAACACAGTTGTTAAGTGAATCCGGTTTCCCCATTGATTTTGCTTGTCAGAAGGTTGCAACAAATGATTGCATGACCTGGGATACTGCAGCCATTGTAAATATGAGTCAGTTGCCAAGCATCTGAATTCTGACCACGTGACCATGGGGATGCTGCAACACTTTTCATTTTTTTCAGTGCCATTGTAATTTTGAACAGTTACTAAATGAACTGTTGTAAGTTAAGGACCACTTGTACATGCAAAACTAATTTACTTGACTTGGATTTTCTGTGTTTCTGAATCTGTATTATTCAAAGCTAATGTTCTGTTCTATACATAGCAGCCTACATTTTATCACAAGAGCATCCCTATATCCATGTTGGATGGGTTTGCATAAAATTGGGTGAACATGAACTACAGTTTTGCTCAGTTTTTCTAGTTCCAAAAATTGTTTCAACCTATATAATCCATCTATATAAATAGACAAAAATGGTGTTAATGTTTATGTACATTTCTCATAATGTGTTTAGTATGCTGTAGTTGTATGTGAATTATGCACAAGTGATTTTTTTACATATATGGGTTTGTCTGCATTTTGTCTCTAAATTCATTCTTCTTTATACACATTTTGTTCTGACACATTTAGAAAAAAAAAGTAGCTTTTGGCATTAGATTGTATATTTGTTTGGATTAAATAGCATGGAAATGCAATCCAAATTTCTTGGTTTCCAGAGCAACTGCTATAGAGCAACTATATCTTAATTGTGAAGAAGCATATATCTCAAGAATTAGTGTGGGCCACTCTTCAGCTGTTCTCTTCATATCATTGCTGTGAAAGTGACCAAAAAGAGTATTTGAAATACCAGGAATAAATATACAATTATAGCATGATTGATCAATTGATTATATGCTAGCATGTTGGTGACAATTCTTAGCAGCCATATAGATTTTTTCCATGAAGATCAGTCCCCAACCTGGTTCTTCAAGTCCTCCAATGGTGCGTCCATTGCAGTTCATCCACCTTGCTATTGAGCATCTTTTTTCTTTTTCCTTCTAGCTTTCCCAGCATTATAGGTTTAACAAGAGAGCTAGATATTCACAGAATGTATCCAGAATGCAATAATTTAAGCTTATCATGCATGCCTTGAACAAGAACCCTGAGTTTATTTATATAAAGATGAATTTCTTTATTTTCTTGACTATACATGGAATTCTCAGGGGTCTTCTCAAAAACCAGTTTAAAAACATAAATATTGTTTCTGTCTTGCTTTTTCAAATTCAACTTTTACTTTCATAGAGCATCACAAAGAAAACCATTGCCTGCACGATTCACATTTTCCCCCGGTATAGATACATCTGGTATCTGAGTATCATTTCTAAGTCCCTCATTGCTACTATACTGAGTGCTAGTCTGCAAAAAAAAATTGTTGCAGATAATTGATCTTAAAAGGCAGAAATACTCCATTACTTTAATATCTTCATTGCCAATTTTGAAAGGCAATTTGTTGTACCTGTTGTGGTATGTTTGGTCATTATCTTTAATTTTAATCCCATATTTTTCACTGTGCTTCTTGATTTATATATAAAGTCATAATGCGTAAAATTCCATGTCTTGGCCTGATTTTTGATCTGGTGGTTTTTAGTTGTTCCTTAGTCACTTTTATTGTGCTGATGTTTCTGCAGTTGTCAGCTAAGCGTTCCCAACATTAATTAAATAATCAGTACCAATGGCTATACCTGAATGGAGAAAATGAGGTGCTGTAACATGTGTGATACAGACATGATGGCACCTGCCATGGAAGAACTGGTCTTTCTTGTTTACTAAGAGCTGTTAATGTTTTGGCATGTTGCTTCTTCTAGAGGATCAAAGGCAAGCTCTGGCTTTGTTCTCCTGATTTAAATGAGGAAAAAGGGAATGAATGGAAAATTCATAACATCCATAAAAATGGAACGGGAGGAAGGGAGAGAAACTGGAATCTTTGACAGTGAAATGCATTGATTACCGAGGAAATTGATGCGCAGCACATGGAGCCCTCTAGTGACATTTGTTAGCTGGCTAAGAGAATATTTCTAGAATTGCACCGCTATTTTAAAAGACAATCCACCAATTGTTTTTGTTATGTTTAGTGATATCTACCTCAGTCCCCATGCACATTTCTGAAATTGATATGATTTAGGAAAAAGCCATAAGAGTGTCAGCATTGGTTATTGAAATATGGACTAAAAACCCAACCGCAAAACATCTCTTCCTTGGAAGAACATGGTGATTATGGGCAATAGAAATGAATGAATGTGGCGATGAACTAATCAAATCTGCAGTGGATTACTGTTTCCTATTTTTGGGAAGTTTGAGGTCTGTAATTATAGCATATTCTATTCTATCATGCTTATCTAGACGATAGGATCAATAGTAGCGTTTGGGAACTGAAGCCTTATATAATATGTTCCATATAAGTTTGCATTGGCAGGAATTCTCAAATCCAGGGTGTATAGAATATATTTTCCTTTTCTTCAATGAAAGAACATTCAAATAAACCATATTTAGGATTCTTGGAGTCACTAACCAATAGTTCATCCCAAAGTGGTATTAATCTGCCTTTCATTGAGGAAAATTTTTGTTCTGTAATGATCTTGAAGCTTATTTCTGTTAAATGCTTTGATGGTACCAAATCATGTGCCCATAACCAACTTCAGAAAGGTTAGAATATGAAAATAGACTCTGCACTGAGGATTTTCATCATTGTGCTTAAACTGCAATTGTCAGCAAGATGAATCACATGTCTTCTAATCTTGTGCAGAATGAAACACCATCTATAAACTCAGAACAATCCAAGTAGTTAGAGTACAGTAATCATATATACAAATTGGATTATACATATGAGAGAGTTTTCCAACATTGAATACTAAAAGCTGCAATTTTTATGTCCCACTAAGATCACCAAAAGTATCTAGGCAACCTTTCTTGTATATGTATCAATGTGGTATCTGAAATAAATAAACTTATAATTCTGAAACACTCATTTGACTCAGATAGTATGGATTATGGATTAAATCCTTTTGTCATCATTTATTTTTAGTTCTTTTGTTCATTTTTTGAGGAAACTGATGTCTCTTAATGATCTTCCAGAAGACATCCGCAAATATTATCCTACATTATGCTAAGTGGTTGCTTCGTTTTGTTAGTTGGTTTCATTGATTTGAGGACCAACACGTCTGTGATATATTACTACTTTTGGGTTGTATCAAAATCCTTTATTTATAGTAGGTTTGGCTGAGTAGAAAACAGTAATGCTGCTTATTAATTGTAGATCTTAGTTAAAATTTCTACAAGAATTATCAAGGTTGTAGAGGAAAATGCTCCCTTTAAATATTAGATTTTTCTCTAGTACTGATTTCCTTACACGTAGCCATTTGAAATGACAGCTGTGGGCTACCTCAGCGAGTTAACCACTTCTATTAGGAACTGGAAGACATGAAACAGACCTAGTGTACTGCAGGGTGAGTCTTGGAATGTCTGTAACATCATAATGATATGTTATATAAGTAGCATTCATTAATCTATGGCCTTTTCCCCCCTTCCTTCAGGCTGTTCCTCTAAGTCATTCAAGCTGTACTCTCCAAAGGAGCCCCCAAACGGCAACGCCTTCACCCCTTTTCACTCAGGCACTATGCTGGATCGAGATGTGGGGTAAGTGAAAAGCTCCTTTAGTGCAAAATTGGGATGTTCTTGATCAAAACCAATCAAATCTCAAACCTGTTTCTTCTATGCAGCTATGAGGCATAACTTTTATAGCCAGTGAAGGGTCTTTAAGCTCCAGATCAGAAGAAATGAAAGAAATGGGTTCTGACATCCAACAAAGATCATTCATGAACTTGAATGATTTCAGCCAACCTGGATATGGCCTGAATGCTCTCTGCCCAGCTAACCAGTCACTGTCAACATAATTAGTGTAATAAATTGTGGGAAGCATCCCAGCATTACTTTGGAAGTGAGGTGGGCATTAGGGTTGCTAAGAGACAGGAAATAAAATTGTTAAGGATACTGTTTTTTTTCCATATTGAATCAAAATCAAATATAAAATATTACCTCCTTTATTCATATTTAATTTACATTTTTATGTTGTTTCAAGTAGCAGAATATGCTTGATTTGTTTTTGAATTTAAAATTAGAGAAGCACCCTGAAAAAAAAAGACTATCCAGGATACAAAGCAGCTCCCCCTCCCCCAAGATCCATTCTTGATTGGAAAGAGGAAAGGCCAACACTATTAATCATGCAGAGACACCGAAGATACTATTTTGTGCTGATATAAACTTGTGATTATTTATATTCCCCCGGCACGCTAGTGTTCTTAGGAGCACAGTTTAAGTAACAGTAGTCTGGAGCAACGTGTTTCAAGTGGTAGGAAGTTCCAGGACAGTTAAATTGTGTGATTGTTGGAAAATGAGTCCATTTATTCAGTGATCCACTGACCTACTGTATAATATATTGCTCTTCAATGATGAGGAATCTTAAGGTAGATGTGAGTCTTAAAATAGAGCAGACTTTCTTGCAGGAATTTTGGACAGAAATCCATCTCTGCAGTTCTTATAGCAGAGTTAACAACCTAAATATGATGTAGGCCATGAGAACTGCCTGCCTGCAAAACAGAGAAGGAAGAATAAGAATCAAAACAGTTGAGCAGCTTCTTGCCTGACATAACATGCTGTCAAACTCCTTGACTGAGCAGGGGGAGCTCCATGGAATAGGAATGGTCAGATACATAAAGGCTTGGATAACCAGTTTCTCTTGGATCAGTCTCTTCAGAAAGGGATGCAGTTTCCCTTTGGTATGATTTCATTACATTCACACCAAGAATTAATGAATGAAATGAAAATATATCCTCCCTTCTGAAGAAGTTATCAAGTTGTGGTATATTTTTAAAACAAACAAGAACTGTTTATCTGATTGCTTCCCTTTTTTCACTGATTTGTAGGGTTTTTTTATCTTTTTTTTAAAATGCCAAAATGCAAGAAAAAGCACAAAAAAAAAGTATTCTCCACAGATGCTCACTAAGATACAGCACTGTTTAAATCACTTCAAATATTCCCAGGACAAACTTCCATTAATTATATTTTGGCTGTACACCAATGATTCTCCATTCATGGGAACTTTGTTGCAGTACTTTTGGTTGTGAACTTTGCCAGTAATAAATAGTCAAGCGGCTCTATTTTCCAAAGCACACAAGGGCCAGACAAGGAAAAATGGATGGAAACTGATCAAGGAGAGATTCAACCTAGAAATTTTCCGACAGAGAGAACAAGCAGCCAATGGAACAGCTTGCCTTCAGAAGTTATGGGAGCTTCATCACTGGAAGCTTTCAATAAGAGACTGGATTGCCATTAATCAGAAATGGTGTGGGGTCTGCTGCCTGGGTAGGGGGTTAGACTAGATGACCTACAAGGTCCCTTCCAATTCTGTTAATCTGCTAATGCAGTGTTTCTCAACCTTGGCGACTTTAAGATGGTTGGACTTCAACTCCCAGAATTCCCCAGGCTGGGGAATTCTGGGAATTGAAGTCCAACCATCTTAAAGTCGCCAAGGTTGAGAAACACTGTGCTAATGTGTTAATCTGTTCTCTAATTGTGGTTATATTTTAAACAGCCTTCATCCAACCTGATGTACACGTGTTTGACTACAGTATGAATTATCTACAGCACTCAGTGTGTTATAAATTATGGTGATCATAATTACATCCCACAATAATAGCATTTCAAAACTTTGAAGTCACTGGAGGAGTTTAAACTGAGAAATAAAATCTGAAGTGGGAGGTGGATGTGGTCTCCTCAGCCTGCCTTTCCAAAGTTATTTGTCTGGGATACTTGTCTGCTTTGTAATGAAATGATTTGATGGGGTTTTGATTAATTCATATTGGTCGGGCTTATTTCTTTGCAGACCAACTCCTATGTATCCACCAACATACCTGGAGCCAGGGATTGGGTAAGATATCCTATAGAGTTTGTGTGTATCCTTGTTCAACTTAATGCCCTCCAAATGTGTTGGTCCTGCTGGAGGGGGGGAAATAAAATTAAAAAAAAAACAAAACTTCTTATAATACTAATCAGTATTATACAGTTAAATCATAATATTTCAAGTGTTTTTAAAATGATTTCTTGATTATTGTTTTCTTATTTATAAGAAATAAATACAAATAATATTTATTGCTTTATAATTAATAACAAAAAGCAAAAAACAAAGATAATAATGACGGTGAAATATATTGTCAAAGGGAAGAAAAAAAGCAAAACAAAAAGTGCTTTAACAAAAGTGAAAGAAATTTGACAAAGGAAACAATATATTGTTACAATACAACAATAAATAGTTATAATTCTATATATACTAGTCTGATGCAAATATTCAAGCACATATACATTTCATTTGATTGATTATCTTATTCTGTATTGTATTGGGCTATACCTGATAGATACTTACCTCTTAACACAAATATATATTAAAAAGTCATCTTTATCTTTTAGGTGAAGTTAATATACCCACTTCCATCCATTTTTTTTTCTATTTGAAAAAAAAAATCTTTCTCCAATTTTTAAAATTGGGTTTTTCCAAAAAGTCCATTTGCCAAGCTATTAAAATTCCATAACTTTCTAACTGATGTAATTGCTTCCAGAGATACACTGTAAGCAGTTGTAAATGTAAGCCAATTGCCAAGTGCCTGAAATGCAGTCATATGACCATGGGGTGGTGCAACAGTCATAACTTCTAGAACAGATCATAAGTAACTTTTTTTCAAGTACTCGTGGTAACTTCGAATGACCATTAAGCAAACTGTCCTAAGTCAAAGACTACCTGTCGTTTTCTGCATTTTCTATAAAGATGTTCTCGGAATTGCAGAACCTCAAAAGAATTGTTTAGAAATTTTCTAAACAATTTATTTTCTGAAAATATTTTCTATATATACATATAAAATTTCTTAATCTTTATAATCAGGATACAAGAATTTAGAATTTCCCATTCTAGAGACAATTAAGTAATCAAGTCCTATTAATATTTAAAAACTTCAACCTTTTCCATGTTGTATTAGTGATTTGCACTTATGAGATAGTGCACTTGTGTACAGAGATCTGTTTAGAAGTTTCTTGTTCTGACCAAGCCTCTGCAGAAGCAAGAAACAGACTCCTTGCAAAGAAAACCTCCTCTTTATTTACACCTTGTGAATTATTTGCATTCACCAACAAAGTCCAGGCAAGAGTCCTACAAGGAGTTAACTGAATCCAGAGACCTTATCATTTTTTTTATGATAATTTCAAGTCCAAGAGCTCTCAGCCTTTTGGCTGCAAATTAAGTCAGAGAAATACACAAACTTCCATTGTGGTAAAGCAGTCTTTGTCATAGGAAACACAATGAGCAAAACATCCCAGAATGGGAATGGTTGTCTATCACAACCATCACTCCCCTCTTCTCATATTTATTCCCCAGCCAGGAGAGGGCCACTCAACATTTGCCTTCCCTCCCGAGGAGTTGCGCCTGTGTTGTTCACGTCTCCTATCTGCTCTGTGCATATGCACATCTGGAACAGGCCCCAGCTGTTCCTCCTCCCCACTCATCTCTGATTCTGAAGGCAGCAAATGCCAGATAGACCTGACTCTATCTCTGTGTCCCGCACTGAGCACCCATCAGAGCCTTCCCCAGGCTCCAGAAGTGGCCCAAGTTCTTCCCCAACTTCCTCCTTGTCCGAGTCTGGCCCACAACATTTATAGAGCCTACAAACATGTGTAGTGAGAGCCCTGTCCTGTCCATACCAATAGCTAATGCACTTTTGCTGTATTGCATCAGTTCATTTTCAACCACAGTACCAATAACATGTTCATTTCTAGCTCCTCCTTTTATCAAGTTTCTTAGTTCAAAGTTTATGATGCTGCTGAAACAGTAACTTTTACAACTTGTCCTTGCAGTATGACTGTTATTGCAGCAATTTTGTGATCATGTGATTGAGATTTGGGCACTTCACAATCCCCAGACATTTGTGACAGTCACAGTGTCCTGCAGTCATATGATCACCGTTTTGAGATAAGCAAGTCAATGAAACCAATGGAGAAGCCAGCAATAAAATTGCAAATTACAACCACATGTTGTCTCACTTAACTGTAGGTGATTCGCTTAACTACCACAGCAGAAATGTGGTTATAAGTCCATTCTGGTCACATGGTGTCTTGTTTAATGATTGTTGCTTAGCATCAGAGTTGCCAGTCCCAGTTAAGTGAGGACTGCCTATAGTCATCCTTTCAACTCTACTGGAACAATATAAAGTTATTTTTGATCTGTGTCATAGATTTCTAGCCTGCAGCCCTGTGGTTTCATAAGGGCCAATGCTGTGGGACTAAACTTCCTCTTCTCAATGGCATAAATTATGCTATATTCTCCCTCTCAGTAAACTATAGGAGATGTATACAGTAAGTTCACTGCAATTATTTCTCATGTTGGTGAATGTCTCTTTCAGAGCAAGCTCTAAGGGCAGCAAACTTTGAAGTTATTGTAGCATCATCATCTTGAGTGTTTCATTATGTCCCAGAATTGGTTGGGTTCAAGACACAGACAAAACCTCACCACCCACATTTTTTACTGTGCCATTATTGGGGACCAATGAAACTTCTCATTGGGTTCAAAGGTTTCTAAAAGTACTGCTCCAAGCATGAAAGAAGTGGGATAAAGGCTCATTTCTAATTCTGGGTTTGGTGGCATCCAATTCTGCAAAATGGACTTCTCTCAAATATGTTAATCATTTTTAACCAGACCATTACGCTTCCAAAGCATTTTCTGATATCTCTTTATTCAATGCACAAGTTGAAGTTCTTTGGTTAGAAGATTTCTGTTTCTATTGTGGTAGGGTTACACATCTCTTGACCTTGAGATTTAGTAGTTTTCTCATATAGTAGATGTACAAATTCGTCCAAAATACTACTGTTTCATCAGTTCTTATTCTGATGCTTCTGTCTTATTGACGGGACTCCTGATCTAAGCCAGCCAGTATTTGTTTTCTTATCTAGGTCCACCTTTTTCAAACAGAAGCTATTTGTTTTGCCAAGCAGAAACTAAACACTGTTACTACAGTTGATTCTCTAGTCAAATTCATGGTTATCTTTCCTTACTTTACATTATCATGTCTGCTGCTGTTCCATTAGTCTCTCAGTGGAGACTAAGATTAGAATTGAAGGCCATCCATTTGAATGTGAGGCTCGTTAACCACATGAGGTATTCAGGGTGGAGAAGTCCATGAGGGGCCTAGTGATGGAACAGGCCACCTGCCTAAGACCAAGGCCTCTCCGACCCACTGAAATACACCATGCTCTCCACAGTCCCCCCCCCCCAACCTGCTGCACTGGATCACTTACCTTGTGAAGATCTAGCAAGCAGTCTCTTCTCCAGCCTCTCAGCTGTGTGTACCCCTCAGAAGCTTTGTTCAGGCCTCCACAGGCCTCTCCCAACACTTTGCAGGCGAAATGGAGCTTCTGAGGGGCAGATCCAGAAGCTCCATTTCAATCTGCAACGAAGCTTCCGAGGGTCAGATCTGCAAGATTAATTGTTTTGGGACTTGTTCGTAAATGCATGGGGACGCTTATTGCGTAACTTTGAAAGTTCACTAAGGAAATGTTTGTAATCCAGGAAGTACCTGTATTTCCTGCTGCCAAAACAGTTTCTATTTTTCACATTGATATAATTATGCCCCCATTTCCTCCTCTAACATCACTAGAAACATTGCTCCATTTATTGGATGTCTGTTACTCTTTTACCTGGACTTTATGGCACCCTTCTGTCCTGTCAATACTTATTTTTGGCCTGCTAATCAGAAATCTTTCTGAATCACAAGGACCATGAAGAAGAAGAATGGGTACTTATTTGTGATTGCATTTCTTTTACTGGTCATCTATTAATTTGCCCAGTATGTCCTTTTACCTCGTTAAACTCTGAGGTGATTTTGCTGTTTCTTTATCTCACTGTGTTATTGTTAGGAACTGAAGGGGGTTCAGTGTAGTCCCTTTAAATGTTTCTGTAAGCTCTTGAAGGTTCTTTGAAGGTATACAACCTAAGTGAGTGAGTTCATAGATGACCTCTGAAAGACCTCTGCTCTTACATGTAAGTCACTACTTTATTTCCTGTTCCATCTTCTCAATAATATTTTTTATCTTTCAGCAGAATTACACAAAACAACCACTTAAAAGTTGTATTTAATTTTTAAAATTCAAATAAGATAATATGGTTCATGAAAATATGGCTTGAGATTCCAATAGCATCTATGTCCTCCCCGTAATAATAAAAATTTTGCACACTCAGGTTTCTTGGATAAATGGCTTTTTTTGTTAGGTAATTGCTATGGTTGTTTGACAGGAGACACACACCATATGGAAACCAGACTGACTACAGAATATTTGAACTCAATAAACGGCTGCAAAACTGGACAGAGGTATGTTACTGTGGCTTCTGGATGACTGAATTAGAAGAAAAGGAAAAGCTTTGGAAAAGCTTTGGAGGGATATATATAGCTGTTATGATTACACAAAAGAGGAAAAGATTGTGCTATTAATATTTGAATTTTATTTAACCTTTGAGAACTGATTTTATTTTTTTAAAAAAATTTCTGTATCATTTGCCATTAATAGATGTCTCAAAACAGTTTATAATTTAAAATTACATTAATAATTAAAACAATAAGTAAAATTAATGAGTATGCATGTTAAATGTTTTATAAAAACACATCAAAAATATAAAATAAACACTCAGCAACATAAATGACAAAACAATAGTAGAAACAAAACAAATAAATTTAAAATGACAGCCAAACTAAGAAGGAGTAAGAGTCCCAGGAGAATAAAAATATTTTTGCCTATCACTGAAGAGACGAATAAGGATGGCATCATGCATATCTCATCCAGAGGAAGACATTTCAAAGTTTAAGGGTCACCATTGGAAAGAACCCCTCCCAATTAATTACTTGATGTACCTCAGTTGGAAGGCATTAGGAGTAGACCCTCCAAATATCATTTTAAGGTACTAGTAAGAAAATATGGAAAGGAGCCTCTTTGATGTAGTGTTATTCCAAACTGCAAAACCCTTTATAAGATAAAACCTACACTTCGACTTGAAGCAGATTGGAAGCTAGATTTGGGCGTTTATATTAATGAATTTCGATCAGTACTCATGTCTCAACATTTTGTATTAATTGAAATGTCTAAACACTCTCCAAGGGCATTGCAGTAATCTAAAGAAGACATCACTAGTAGATGGATTACTGTACTGAAGCTAGCTGTATCCAATAGCATAAGTAGAGGACCAACCTAAGTTGGCAAAAAATAATTTTGGCCGCAGTGGCCACTTGCTTCCGGAGCAACAAAGATAGATCCAGAAGTACTCCCAAACTCTGAATTTAATCATTTATGTGGAATGCTCCCCTATATGGAACAGGTTGAATTCCACTCACTTAGACAGATACGCCATTCATTAATAGTACCTCTGTCTTGCATTTGCTCTTCTCTGTGCCTGTAGGAATGTGACAATCTGTGGTGGGATGCCTTCACCACTGAGTTTTTTGAGGATGATGCCATGTTAACAATCACCTTCTGTCTGGAAGATGGACCAAAGAGATACAGTGAGTCACTTAGAGTTCCATGTCTGTTCGATATATATACTATTGTCTTACTTCATAAATATTTCATGTATAAAGCTGCAGATACAAATAATTATCTGTTTATCCACCATCTTCTGGAGTAAATCCTAAGGGAACAGCTTCTATTGTCATTATGATCTTGGGACCTATACACATTTGCTGTAGCTGCATCAGATGCCTCTTTGTCTTCATAGTCCATCATAAAAGGGAATATTCAGAAGAATTCTGAACATTAAATTCAGAAATTAAGAAAGTTGGTTTTAGACTAAGTAATGTATATATTAAGGGGCACGGTAGTCTAGCGATAAAGACACTGGGCTTTTTGACTGGAAGGCTGGCAGTTCAAGACCCAAGCACCATGTCACAGAGTAAGCTCCTCTTCTTGCCCCAGCTTCTGCAAGCCTAGGAGTTGGAAAGCATGCAAATACAAATAGATACTGCTTCGATGGGAAGCAGGCACCTTGCTGGCCACGTGTGGCACCTTGTTGGCCTCATGACCACGAAAGTTTCCTCTGATAACATTCCCAGCAAGCATTTAGCATTTATGATCTTGTATAAGAGTTGTGCTCTACATTGTACATTTTTTGAAATTACCATGAAGTTCCCAGTTAGAATACATTACATTATGATTTTCAGGAATGATTTTTTTTTTAAATCCTTGCACCCACTTCTTAGTATATTTTTGTTATTCTAAGGGGATTTGTATTGCTTATAAAAATTATGTATCGTTAATCACAATGCTGCTGGAATTCTAGTTTATATAAGGCTTCACATTTTTCCTTTACTCTCTACTTCTAAAAATCAGAATCTGGTAAGATTCTCCATTGTGGGAGGAAGCATAGACTCCAAATTGACTGGGATTCGTCAGCAGCGATCACGTGATGAGTCGATGTA
>JAEANM010004214.1:0-13424 GCA_017656035.1 Myanophis thanlyinensis
GTATCAGGCCAAACCAGCTAGTTGAAAAAAATGGGTCTTTAATGCACGTCGGAAAACTCTCAGGTCAGTGATGGTCCAAATACTTCATTGTCCTTCTCACCCCATGTTGGTTTTTACTCTTTAACTAGTTAAACTTATAATCAAATGTCAAATGTATTCAAGGCCTGAGATTATTTATATCTAGCTCTGCTATGGTGTAAAACTAATCTCCCTTCCTTTCCCTTCCCTTCCCCCATCCATCCACAGTGGCTCAATAGAACTTGGAAGTGCACATTTCCATGCTCTCTTTTCTAGGAGGTGTTTGAGATTTTTAATTGTTTGCTTTTCGCATACACCCATGCAAATGCAGAATATAAAATAAGATGCAAGCAATGTACTTTCTTTCTATTTTCCATTTCATGGGTTTAAGGACATTTTGATCATTTCAGGACCTCTGGCATCTTGAACCAAGAAAGAGATGATTTCATTTTGTTCTCAATATTTCGAAGTTAGAAAGGCTGAAGACGATGGCACCCAGTTCTAACTACCATTGACTATCCAATTTTTTATGGCTGCTCTATACCATCTACCATTTCATTCACTGTAGGGTAGCTTAATGTTTTATGCATCTGTATTCTAAATGCACAACAATGGTTTCCAATGATTGGAGGTGTCATCAGAGGCATCTGTAATCATGATGTCCACTTATCTGCTTTATCAGTACTCATGACTATCATGTTACATCATGGCATTATGTTTTATATAAAGTCTTATAAATGAGAAGAGAGAACCTAATACAATGCTACCATTTTCAGAATCAGATGGCCATTTAAACATCTAGCTTGTGCTCTAGAAATACTAGAATCTTCTAAGTTCATTGTCATTTCCCCCTTTTTAAAAAATGAGTTTTGGAACTGATGTTGAAACGTGTACATATCAAAATCTCTATGCTGTGACATCAATATCCCAACATTTAGCTCTGTGATCACACTAGATTTCAATGTCTAAAATATCTCAGCAAAGTATAGAAAACTGTGAAGTGCCTAAATAAAGAAAATGTAAATGTAAAAAATAAAGATAAAGATTCAATGCCTTTATTCAGCATGCTGGAATAACATATATCCCCCTCCTTATCTTCTGTTCCTAATAACAAGAAAGGACCCAGAACTGTATTGCTTTCTCAACTTTTTGAGGCCTGGAGTCACTTTTAATTTCAACCTTTTTATTATTGTTTTCTGAAGTGATAGAAAAAAAAGCAGGTAAATCTGACTTTGAATCAAGCACAATTTATGATGACTGCATAGAGAGAATAATAGCAACATAACAAAAGGTTTAGCAGATCTGCTAAGCTTCCAATCACTGACATGTCAGTGATTGGCCAATTTTGTTTTTTACTTCAGATAGTTGCTATATCTTACTTCCCCTTCCCTCAACTATTTCTCTGGAAATTATATTCAGGTGTATGGCCTGCTATGTCCACTGCTTATTGTTTCGATAAAAAGTATTTCAAATTCAAACTTTTATTGTCAATGCACAACATGAGTACAATGAAATTGGCTGTGCCTCCCTTAGTGCATCCCCCCAATACAAATATATCTCAATAAGTCAGCGAGAAAGAAAATCCCTAACCCAGTAAATCATACCAGCAAACATACTATCTTCTATGCATATATGTGTGTAACATTACATTATAATATATTGCACCAATACGAACAGAAATAGGTAATCAGCTGTGACTTCTATCAACATTTTCATATAGGACATACCGTTTGCAAGCTCTAGAGCATCTCTGGCTACTTTCTTAAAAGAGGAAGTATCTTTGTCCCAGTCTCCTGATTGGATTTCACATTTGTATGCTTTGGTGAGATACTGCAATGCCTGCAATGATAGAGGTACTGTGAACTTATAAGTAAAGTTGCTTTAGTTTTATGTGCACATGCAAATTTGCCCTCTATAAAGCATACTGACTGATAATACTTTATTAGCTCCTCAGCTTTAGAGCAGTCTCTTTCTTTGCAGCTGTAACACAGATGTTTTAGCTGTTTTTTCTCTCAAGTATGACAGACATATAAGTAGCATATGGTTACGAGACAATTTTTAAGTTAAAAAAAATCTGTCTAGACAGATGCATGTGACCCATATTTTGCTGGGTCATCGTATTTAAATGCAACTGAAAGTAAAAAAGAACTTGTATTTTCATAATTAGAGCCATTATACACCTAAATAAAGTGCAAATTTTATTCTGAATTGATTTTGCAATTTGGAAAGAGCAATTTGGACTCTAAGGATAAGTAAAAATTTAAAAGAAAGATCTAAAACTAAGCAGAAGCACAAATGGAAAGTGTCCTTTGGCAAGATGAGCAGCATATAAATAACTTAAATAAATAACATAATAAATAAAAGAACAGCAATAAAATAAGTCTAGCAATTTTCTAAATCCAAACATTTAGTGTCCATGCTAAAATTTCAAATCCTTCTTGATAATGTTTTCAATTTTGGCAATCTGTTATATACCACAGAATTTTGTATTTGATATCACTGCCGGTTTGTTAGTTTTTTCATAATTAATTGAACAGCATGCTATTCTGGTTACTTTGCTTCACAAATTGAAAAAAAAGGTTTACATCAAAAGTTTATATCGGCTGACAGGATTAACTTAGAAAGAAAGTGGGCAAAGGGAAGATCAGAAAAAGATATATATATATATCATGCTAGATGCAGAAAGTATGAACAGGAATAATTTTACCTTACTCTCAATATTAGACCTCCTACTTATTTATTTAAATTAAATATGAGGAATTTCAGTACCAATAAAAGGAACTTGATCTTTACACCAGATGCTCAGGCGGTATTAACTGACGACACAGTTAATGATCACTATTAATGTAATTATGAAACATGAACATGAGGGAAATTGACCTGGTGGAACGCATTAGACATTAAACTATGAACTGGTGAGTAGTTTTTGTGCTGTTGTTATCTGTTTTGCATACTTTAAAGCACAGGTGTCAAACTCAATTGCATCACATGATGCATTGTGACTTTTTTGCTTTTGCGGAGCCGGGGTGGGCATGGCCTGCATGTGACGCATCCAACCTGTGGACTGCCAGTTTGACACCCCTGCTTTAAAGTATAAAAGTATGTTACATTTTTCAGAACCTAGTTAAGTCCTTCTTTACTCCGGCTCATAGGGACATTTAAAAATTCCTGTGGCTCCCCAGAAAATTCCTGAGAAGGAATTTTCCACTGTGAAATGACTTCATGTTCTTCACACTGGGGGTTAAGAATACCAACTTGTTCAGTTTTAGCCTGGCAGTTCCCATCTGGAATGTGACTGCTGACCTACCCAAATGAGTCTCTTATTTTATTTCTTTAGCCTTAAGTATGAACAGAGAACTATGGCTTGTATCTTTCTTAAGAAGCAGTTTCATAAGCCAAGATGAAGTCACCACATATGGCTTTGACTTGTTAAGAAAGAAACAAGTCAAGAGGTCTCACTTCGTGCATACTGCTAAACATACCATGGTTGGAACATGTCAGCTGTATCTGCTGGCAGGAAGAGCCAAGTGGGAGCAACTGGGCAATGTGCACAAACAGCTTATTCATTAGAAATGTTGCACATTGTGATAACTTAATGTAGCCCATGAATTCCATTTCCTGATGCTCTACATGCCATCAATATTTGAGAAATGGAAATGATGGCAATCAGGATACAGGCATTGGAAAAGCAAACAGTGACATGATCTTGCATCAAAGCAAAACAGAACAAAATCAAACAAAACAAGAACAGTATTATGATGTAAACCACACAGTCATTTCACACATTCAATTGACACATTTTGATGCTCAACTAAATACAGAAACAGTCTGAGTGGCAAAAATAAACCAACCCTTCTTTAACAAAAATAGCTTGGTTCCAAATGCTTCCCTAACTTAAGAAACATAAAATGACATATGACTTTGACTCTTAGGAAATGGTTCCCTGAAATGGAATTTGCAAATCACCACAGAGGATGTCACTTGGGGGAGGATTAGGCAGGCTGGTATGGATCTCTAAGAGGATCAGCCGCATGGCGTGATACAGATGAGAAGAAAGAGTTATGTTACCAACATGAAGCTAGCTGACAGAAGGTTTGAATTCAGGTAAAAGATTTGAGATGTGTATAAACAAACATCCATCAGAGCTCATTATTTTGGTGACACTGAAGGGTTCCTTCTCCCCTTCTTATTGCATAATATCTTTACGAGCAATTCAGAACGTTTTTGCAATTGGATCTAGGGAACGATTCATGGAATCTTTGATATCTCATTGCAACATGTTTTCAAGTCACTCAGATCCTCTCTGAAAATAACAGTGATAGCAGAGATCTCCAGAACAATGTGTGCTCCTGTTTTATTACATGTTTTCAGTCCTTGGTGCCTGAAGATATGGTCAAGGGGGTTTCTGAATGACCACTTATCTCTTCCTGCTTTTCCTCTTGTGCCTTATAATACTGAGGGGATGAGAAACTGGTTTTAGAAAGTTATAAATGTATCTTGGAAAGAATGGAAATAGTCCAGAGAATGTATCTATTACAAAATATAACTGCATTATTATTAATGGATATGGAAAATGAGATCAGATTATGGCAGTAAAATTATGTCCTTTCTGGGTTCAATTCACAATACTGGCTTTAATACTTAAAACCTCTTGCAGTTTAGGACCAAGCTACCTGCAAAACCAATCCATCCCCACAGATCTATTGAAACCTTAAGAGTCTCCACTGAGATCTTCATCTAGGCCATCTCATAAATATATAAGGTGGTTGAGCCCTTCACATTCTGTCGCACTTTTAAAAATTATGATTTTAGGGCTGTGAATTTAATCTTTTTAAAATCTGCCATTTAAAAAAAATAGTGATATTAACCAGGGGAGGGGAAAAAATTGCAGCCCTCAAGTTCTTCTTTGTGGTAACCATGACTGAAAATTGATAGAATTATATCTCATTATGTTAATGAAAGAAGCAATATGAAACTACAGCAAAGGATCTTCAACAGACTGAATTAGGTTTAAAAACATGTCTAAAACAAGAAAAAAAAGCCACATTTGAATATTTGTCCTGCTCACCGTGGCCCTTGTGATCTTAAAAAATGTTAAGTTTCAAATCAAATCAAATCAAATCAAATTTTATTCGTCACATACACAGTCATATATGGTACGAAATGCAGTGAAACATGTATGCAACCATTCGTGACCATAGATGGCAAGAGATAGTCCTGACAGAGTAGGAGAATAAATTAGGAGTGAGGTAGATTATGAGAATACTATTTAGTCCTGGTTGTTATGGTTTATGCTTTAGGGTCTGTATTGCCTGTGAAAAGAAGCTTCTTCTTAGTCTCTCTGTATTGGCTTTCAGGGAGTGGAAGTGCTTTCCTGACCGCATCATAGTGAACAGTCCGTTGTTGGGATGGCTGGGGTCTTTCACTATCTAACTGCAGGGGCGTAGCCAGAGGGGTAGCCAGGGTGGCCAGTGCCACCTCTAAAAATGTCCTTGCCACCCCTCTAAAGACGGCAACAGGGAAACGTTTTTATTTTGAGAATCTGGCGTGCAGAAGAAAGATTATTAATAACATAACTGTGGACCCCTCAATAAATCCTTGCCACCCTCTGGCCATCCCCAGTTTAAAAATCTAGCTCCGCCACTGTATAACTGGCTGTAGTCTGGCATCGTTTGTTGTAGATGGAGTGCAGTTCAGGGAGCTATGCGCACCACCCTCTGTAGAACTTGCCTGTCCTGCATGGTGCTATTTCCGAACCAGGTAGTGATGTTGTCCATCAGGATGCTTTCTACTGTTCATCTTGTTGATGACCCTGACTATCAAATACTGTCAAGCTCAGTTTATAATTTGGTTATTATGTTTTCATTAATGCTGCATGCTGCAATGTATTGTTTTTATTGTTTATTTTATTGTGATGGATTCTATTGCCCATCAGTCCTATATGGCCAAACAAAAGAAGAATACATCATTATCTGTTGGTACAGATATTTTCCCTCACTGTTCTATTGCAATGGAATCAGATAACTTAAGCAGTGTTTCTCAACCTTGGCCACTTTAAGCAGTGTGGACTTAAACTCCCAGAATTCCTCAGCCAGCGCAGCACAATTCTGGGAGTTGAAGTCCATACTGTTTAAAATGACCAAGGTTGAGAAAGAGTTAAGTTCCACAATTGTTTGAATGCTGCACACATAAATGGAATCTGAGTGGAGCAACTGACCAAATGTAAGTTTCTGGGTGTTATAAAAGAGGACCTGACCTGGGGTGCACACATTGCAGCACTGGTCAAAAGAGCCCAGCAGAGATTATACTACCTGAAACTTCTCAGGAAACAACTAAATGAAAAACTGTTGGTGACCTTCTACCGCTGCACCATAGAGAATATTTTAACTTACTGCACCAGCGTAGTTTGCCAATTGCACAGTGGCAGATAGGACAGCACTCCACCATTTCCCAGAGGATCATTGGCGGTGTCTCCCCTCTTTGGAACAGCTTTATAGCTCCTGCTGCCTTAAGAAAGTTCAAAACATCTTAAAGATCCCTCTCATCCTGGGTACCCTTTTTTTGAACTGTTACCATCTGGCAGATGGTTCAGGACAATAAAAACAAGGACAAATAGGCTGAAAAACAGCTTCCATCCCAGAGCAGAATTCTACTGTATAGTGCAATATTAATGCAATATCAAGGGGGGTTTGGTTGTATAGAATGTGAAGGATGTGTGTCTGTGTTTTATTTTGTGGTTATAAGGTACTCTGAAGATAGCATTTAATTTTGTTATTCTAAGTGCAATGACAATAAACTAAACTAAATTACTAAACATCACCTTACATTCAGAGTTTAATGCTTCTTTTATAGCAATACTGAGAGGGAGTAACATCTTCCTCACCCAAGGAGAAATTTGAATGTGTCCTGTCAATTTGGATAGTGGGCAGTCTATTAGAACTTCAAGAAAATCAGATGTTCAAGGCTCAACTCCCCTTCTCAGGTGGTCTTTGAAAAAGAGAAGAGGGGAATTCAGATTTTGCTTTTGATGTTTTGTCTTTCATCCCAAGAAGAAAGAGGCTCTCTTCTCAGTTTAATTTCTGCCAAGTAAGAAAAGCAGCCCAGCCCAGCCCAGAGGAAAGTTGGAGAGTCATCAGAAAATAGTTACTGAGGAAAATGTGAAGCTAATTCAGATTATGATCATTTTCTGAGCTGTTTCTCTGCATCTTTATTCCTATCTGAATTTCGTGCATGTATGGATGTGTATTTCTGCCTGGAAGATCAGCAGTTGAGGTAAGGTCTGCAGGAGTCATGATAATTTGTCACTTTCTTCCATTGTCTTCAATATTTATTTAGTTCCTTAACCTTAATACTGTACATGTAATTAAAAAAACCTTCTGACTTTACTTAATTAAACCATTCATTCTGAAAAGTCTTCAAGTTTAACAATGTCCTGTCAAATTAAGTTCTTGAGAAAAAGAAATGGGGATATTTTCCTACTCTGCTCTCTGTAATTCAAACCAAAACAAAGGGGCCTTGAACTTATATAGTTCCTGCTGCCTTAATGGTGGATGATGGCAACAAACCAAAGAGATAAGGAGACTGTATGAGAAATAAATCCCCTCATGGGCCCAGTCAGGAGCACATTACACTATATCTCCAGGCACAATTGTACTTGCAAAGAGGCCACACCATTATAATAGAATATTGCTATGTGGTGGGCGCAAGGCTGTTGATGTTCCTATAGCACAAGCTCGAGTTATCCAGATTTTTCAAATAAAATGTCCTACTAGATATACTTTGATCAGACTGTAAGCGAAACATTCACAGTATAGCATTCTTAACTTTAACTTTTATTGAATTTCTATACCGCCTCCCTCCCGAAGGACTCGAGGCAGTGTACAGCCTAATAAAAACACAAATATATACAATTAAAACCGAATTAAAACTTCAAATAAATACAATGGCCAATCAATTAAAAACCCAATTTAAAAAAACAGTTAAAAATTTAAAAATTTAAATTTAAATTTAAAACTAGTTTAAGACAAATTTAAAACCCCAAATTTAAAATTCTTAAATAAGAGAGTAGGCGTAGTTCTCAACTTACAACAGCATTTAGTGACCCTTTGAAGTTATGGCACTGATGATTTATGATCATTTTTCACACAATTGTTGCAGCATCCCTGTGATCAAAATTCAGCTGCTTGACAACTGACCCATATTTATGACAGTTGCAGTGTCCTGGGGTCATGTGACTTTTCTGGCAAGCCAAGTCAATGGAGAAGCCAGATTCACTTAACAGCCATGTTACTAATTTAACAACTGCAGTGATTCACTTAACATATGTGGCAAAAATGGTTGTAAAATGGGGCAAAACTCACTTAACAAATGTCTCACTTAACAATGTCATTTTTGGGCTTAATTGTGGTCGCAAAACTACACAGGACTACCTGTGTTTTCAGGAGAGGTAAGGTGAGCCTTAAACGTGAGAACATGCAAGTGTTCTTTTGCACAATTTAATGTCAAATATTAGATGACTCTGGAGCTATGTGGAAAATTCTGAGCTGGTTCATCAAGTCAGTTCTGATTCAGAAAAAAAAAAAAAAGACCCATCTCCCCACAAGTAGACGACCAAATTTAAAGCCATCATTTCTCTGTCTTAATACTGTGTTGAAGCCAGAGCCACTTAAAGGCTATTCTTCAATAGTAAGTGAAGAACTGATAACTCTGACCTGTATTTCATGTCACTCTGGGATCTAATGGCCAGTATCTATGAGAATAGAGATTTCTGCATATTTTAAATATGATACACTTATTATTTTTAAGAAGTTGTGTTATTTCCCTAGATATTTTAGGAAACCTACAGTTTCAATGTCAAAAAAATAGTGGTTTGAGGGGTTCTCAAATTTTTAGGAGTTTTTATGAGTATATAGTATGATTTTGAAGTTTTGTATTATTCTAATCTGGGGAACTGTTTATATTTGAATTTCGTGAATAATCATGAGTTAACAATAATATTAATTAACATTCTGTTGCTGGGATACTAGAACCCAACAGTTTAAAACAAGGAAGCTGAAGTCACATTAAGGAAACGATTCATCTTGAATTCTGAAGTGAGAAATTGGATATGTTTACGCGAGATTTATGCAATCTGGAAATAAAAGTTGAGAATGATGTAGCCAAAATAGATAGCCTCAGTGGAAAGCACATGGTTTAGCCATTGGTTTCCTTTGGCAGTGGATAAAGATGCTACAACATTTGATCAACATCACCTCACAAGAATGAATGTGCATATTTCAACTTTTTCACTATTTCTTCTCTTGCTTTATTCATTACTGCTTTAGAAAACCTTCTAATGTTTAGGAGCAATTTTCTGGGCAATATTAAGGGCTACAACAAAAAGAAAATTAAAATAAAAAAAAACTTTATTCAGTGAATGGAGGTACTGTAGGGAACCAAGTTTATGATTTACTAATTTGAGGATCTCTATTTCTGAAAAAAATAGAAATGACTATTTCAAATTACTAAACATCTTAATAATTCTTTTGGTTTTAATTCATGGAACACATGTATGAAAAGAATGCTGGAATGGGCTTACATGACTGCATCACTTAGCAATGACAATTTTAGCAGTTCTGGGTGCCACCATATGGGTCATTAAGTAAGAACATCACATGATCATGACTTCTGACTTCCTGATATGTTTGCTTGTGGGAAGCTGGAAGGGAATGTTGGAAATTGCAATCAGACAACCACGGATCATTGCGATGTAATAACCACAAGCTAAGTGCCTGGATGGCGATCATGTGACCACAGGGATATGCAATGGTTGGAACTCCAAGGACCAGTTATAAGTCCTCTTTCTCAAGCACCACTGCAATTTGGAATTGTCCTGAACTACAGTGAACATAACCCAACTACCACCTGTAAAGTCTATTATTTTTTAGAGCTGTATCCAAAGCTGGGCTGTATGCTAATAGTGAAAGCCAATCATATTGGAAATAGCTTCAGTAAAGCAATGGCATTATTGAATGCTCGCAAACACAAAGACAGGGAGACAGCTCAATTGATAGAACATAATGTAGTTTCTATGCAAGAATCAAGAATAAAGCTTTTATCCACTATTACAAAACACTTCTTCAATAGATTCAGGCTCACTGTCTGATGTAGTACTGAATATTTCCATTGGTGACTTATGTTTATACAAGATGGAAACGAATTTTGTTTCCATTCCCAGTCTCAGTTTCTGATCCAGGTAACATAGCAAGAATGGATAAAGGAAAATAAACAAAAACTTACACATTTCATTCTCAAATTGTAATTATGAGAATACATGCTCAAGATTTGCAACCTGTTATTTTTATGAATTGAGCACATGGCCAATGTCAACTTTTAGGATGTCCACTCTTGGTTATGGTGGAGTCTATATTTTCACTGCAGATTATGGGGGTTTACTACTAGTCCTATTCTTTGTGTTCTGTGGCTCCTTGCACAATTGTCAAAATAGTCCTAAATACAATAAAACATTTTCACAAATCAAGGGTGAAGTCTTTTGTTGTTCTACATAATGGGTGCCCAATAATTCACAAAAAAAGATTGAATGGTATACATTGTCTGGATCAATGATTGCATTGATATTTAGGGAAGTAATTGCCCAATATAAATTCATAATCATGAAACAATATTCAGTGTTGCAGTTCTAAAATTATACATGTGAAGGAGGTTTTTTGGAACAAAAGGGTTTAAACAGGCCATTTAGTCCATCAAATTTCAATGCAAAAATAAAAATTAATTTACAAATAAAACATTTTATAAATGCCTATCAAGCCTCTGATTGAAGGTCTCTCACTAAGATAAAATCCATAAAATGAAAGTTAATCAGTTATAGGAAAGATAAAACTATAAACCATTATGTCTGTCCACTGCGGGAACAACATCTGCCAACAAAATGGATGACTTCTCCTGCTGTTTGCACATATACCTAAATCTTCTCCAGATGGTTGGGAGATTTCTGGAGTTGATTTAGTGGATATTGGAGGATACAGTAGTTGGGTAGAGAGAGTACAATGGAAAAAAATATTTTATCAGTACACTTGTGTAACATTGGATACAGGCCACAAGCAGAAACACTCGTTTTAAAAGAATATTTATTATTTCCTCTCTTACATGGGGAAGTCTTTTCCGATGGCAATTTTGCTGTCTCAAATGTAGCCTAGGAATGCATTTAAAATGGGCAGGAAAGTGAAATTACAGAGAAAATATACTGAATTTCTAGATTAAGACTTGGTGCAAAAAAATACCACCTAGTAACTTTATTTACTAGGTTATGAAGAGGGAGAAGCTCTACAGTTTGATAGGAAAACTTTGATCGGAATAGTGAACAATTTTATTTTGCTTCTTTCAGATTGTAACTACCAATGTTTGCCTAAAATCAGGATGATAAATTTACATGATTGCCACCAGGAGATAAGAAATTACACAGGGAGAAAAAAACATCCTTTCCTTGTAGCAAATATGTACTTTCTCCCCCACAAGATAAGAACAGAAAAGAGGAAATATAATATATGGTTGTAAGGAAGACAAAGTAATACAAGTGAAGAAAGAATTGAACAAAAATTGTATAGTAAAACATATTTAACCCTTTTCTTTTTCCTAATTAATCTCTTGATCTCTTGTTCATCTCCCACACATGATTTCCATGTCTATCTAGCATTTCTAAAGTTATTTATTATATTTCCTTTTCATTTTCTGCATTCTGCTAAGCATCTTCTTCTACTCCATGTCTGCTTCTCACTCATCTTTCTTATCTTTGTTCTTTTTTCCTATAGTTTTCTCAGTCCTCTCCATATATGGTGTCTCACACACTCATCAGAGAAAGGTACAGCTGCAGTACAATAGTTATGTGTCGGTAATGCTAAAGGATCAGACTGACCTCATCAAACAGCTTAATAAACAATCCCATACTTGGGACTTCTATTCGCCTTATGCTAAATGGTAACAGTTTAATAATTGGAAACATTCTTTTCCGCCAAAGGCTGTTGCATTGAGATAATGATTCAGCTATTGGAATGCCAAAGGAAGACTGAAATGTATAAATCATTCTGCAGAAGACATATTGCTTAAATGTAATATTTAGCACTTCGGTACAGAATGCTAGAATGAAACATTAAAAAACTCGAGACACCTTTTCCTATGTCTAATAAATTCTATGATTCTATGATTAGTACAGCTAAATGAATAATTATCTTAAGCCAGTCTGGAATCACAAGCAATTATTAAATTCATCTCTGCCTGAATGTGTATTTTTTATGCAAGGGGAAAGATCTGTTATTTTATCTTGCTGCTCCCTTAATTGTTTTTCTCTTTTTATCAATCTTTAAAATAAGTAGCCTCGCTCATCAAGTAGCCAAACAAAGAGCTGCTAATGGAATATGAAATTCAAGCAGAGGATATTTCATGAAGCAATCATATCCTTACAAAGAATACATCCAAAATCTTAATATCAACATGAAAACACACATGCGTCTTTTCTGATATGAGAAGCATATTCTACCATTAAGGTTTACCTTTTCTATGTCTTCGTAGTTCTCATTCTGCCCATTTTCGTAAAGCCTGGCATATAATCTCCAGATTTCTCCATCACTTGTCACTCGAGAAGTCACTCTTCCAAAGAGGGCCTGCAGTTTTCCCTTTAATCCTTTGGCTGTCTCTCCATTTCGGTCACCTACTCCATCCATGACTACTTTTACCAGAATCTTAAGCACCTTAAAGAGAAGGAAACTGTTCATTGTAGTTTGACTCCCATAAAGTCAAATGGAATTTCCAAAACATTTGCTAAACATGGTTCAATTGATCAGAGCTGGAATTAATATCTTAAATTACTGGATTAACGTATTAAAATAGTAATCTATTTGAAGATGGCACAAGATGTTATAATTGCATAAGAGCATTATCTAATTATTTCATCTGAAGATACTTGATGAATACTGTAACCAATATAATTATAAAACAAAGGAACAATCTCCTTAGCTGCTGTATTTAAGAATATTTAAATATTGTCAAATATTTTCCAGGGATACTAACATTCAGTAACAAAAATCTGAATTCCATAGGTCTCTTTGAGCTAATATCAATGTCACAAAAGTATCAAAACTATATGATAGCAGAATTGCTCATCCCCTTGACTTTCCAACATTATACTGCAGAATTGTTTCTGCAATGTTAATATCCCACACTCTCCACACAAACATACTTTTGCCTTTGCACTAGAAAAGGCAAAATCAGTATGGAAGCTGGAATGCTATCTATCCATTAGATGAATAGGGGTGGGAGGACCAAATACTGGCTTGGCTGACTTCCATCCCCTACAATTCCTGTACTGTCTAAAGGAATAGTCTCTCTCTCTTTGTCTCTCTCTGTCTTCCTCT
>JAEANM010004215.1:0-21124 GCA_017656035.1 Myanophis thanlyinensis
ACGACCCGGTCTAGGGCCCCGGCAGCCACCCTATCCCAGGTAGTCACCAGGTCCCCGACAGGGTCATGTGCATGTGTTGGTTGAAGATATCAGAAGTCAGTATAGTTCTAAATAAATCTAGTCTGCTTTGGTCAGACAGGCTGACCAAATACTACAATAGTAATTTTTACTTATTTTTTAAATTGTTTTGCCGCCCATCTCACTTCAAGGCTGTCATAACAAGATGGTCTTAATTTGCCTCTGTGCGCTATAAAGAGGAAAGGAGCTAAAAGACATAACTGTGGTTTATTTCATCTTCACTTGTTCTAACTTCCCACCTGATGCAACATGCATCAATAGTTCAACTTTATGGCATCCAGGATACATTTGTTGCCTGACATATTCATGATGAGCAAGACTAGCTAAAAAAATGTCACCAGAAAGGTTCTCCTGAAATCAACTTTCTGACAATAAAACATTTTTCAACTTTCCTGAAGGTCCATCACTGACATTTTGTGCTCAGCCATTTCAGAAGCTGCAATTTATGAAATATGATAGTGTAGACAAAGAGCTGCGTTAGTTTCTGGTAATAGAAAATCAGAAAACAACTGGAAGAATCTTTTCTGACTAACAATTTTTATTAAAATGCATCAACTTTCATGAGTATTGATGTAAATGAAATGATATAAGGGTGAGAGAAAATAACTGAGCTGATGAAGTGAAATATGTAATACTGAATTTTGGAGTTTGGTAACACTTGTTGACTTGTAAGCAAAAAAAACCTGGCTGTCATTTTATGCATTTTACAAATAGTATTTCACAAGGCCCTATTGCAGTGGTGGCAAACCTTTTACTTACCGAGTGCCGAAAAGTACATGCTTTGCGCATGCCATCCACACTTGTGTGTGGCTCCTCCACATGCACTGCATGTGCAATCACCATCTGTGCATGCATGCATCTTTTGCACGTGCAATTCATGCTTGCTGCACACAGACACGCACAAATGAGCAATTGCCTGTGCATGCGCAGGAGAACTCCAAAGACCAGCTGGATTTCCTACTGCAATCACGTGCATGCACAACGAACACCCAAAGACCAGCTGGGTCTCTGCAATTGTGCATGCATGCATGGGCATGCTTAGCTGGAGGTAAGTTGGCTGACAGCTTGTGTGCCCAGCAAGATGGCTCAGCGTGTCACCTGTGGTACCCATGCCATAGGTTCGCCATCATGGCCCTGTTGCTTTGTTTAGCAAATAGGTTGTCACAGAACCTGATGTTGCTTAAGGAGATACAGATTGGCTGGCCCAAGATCAACCAAAGATTCCATACCTAAAAGAGTCCTAAAATCTAGGTCTGCCTACTTATACTATGGTGGTTCTCAATGCTCCTAAAGGCTGTCTCAGCAATACATACAGTAGTTATATTCTGCAAAATCTTGTAGCAACCAACAAATGTATGAATTGTTTCCATGACCCAATATAGGATGTAGTCACTTAAAACAGTATGTCAAAAAAAGATGCTATTTGTTATGTCTTTTGAATTAGTGATTTGGTTGGTAGGTGGGTGGGTGATACTATGTGATTTTGGGCCAGTTCACTCTCTTACCCCAACCCACCTCATAAGGTGGTTGTTCTGGGAAAAATAGGAAGAGGAAGGTATGTTGAATATGCTTGTTGTCTTGAGTTCTTTGTAAAAATAATAAAAAATGGGATACAAGGTTTATGAAACAGGAATATAATTATTGGAATATAATTACAACAAACATTAAAATTCTGGTTTTTCTCAAGTCAAAATGGTCTGATTATAAATTGCAATTTGCACTAAACTAGGTCTGGCATGTAATACTAGTGTAACCAAATGGTATCAGAGTGTATACACAAATAGTATCAGCTTTCTATCTTCATCCTTTATATCTGCAACTAAATTTGATAACCAAATAAATATATCATGGGATAACTCAACTTTTTGACTTGTGGGCACATTTTAACATTTGGGAGTACGTTGTGGGCACTACAGCTGCAATCGGAAAGCCAGGCTTGTTCAATTATAAAATAAAAAGTAAGATCAAGATTCTGGCATACAAAATAGGTTCTTAGGTATCCATTTTGTACTTAACTACCAGCTACCCATTGGTACCATGATATGTAAATTCAGCCAATTGTGGATGGTTCAGCAAGTCATGTTTAAGTAAACTATGGCTTAACATGATGTTCAAATTCAATCGCAACTTTCCAAATTATAAGTGCTATATTCTATTTGATATTCATATTGAAATGTAATAGGCGAAATGCAGTGCTTACTCAGAAACAAATATATTGTACTCAGAAAGAAGAAATAGTTCATTATTGAATGCAACAATACCCATTGTATTTAACTGATATTCCTGCTAGGTAAGCAGGTATATGATTATAGCTATGGTTTTGCAAAAATATGTTGGGAGATAAACCAGAACACACACTTCTGGAGATAGTTTTAAGGTTTTATTGCTTTTTCCATAGCAGCTATTACTAGCCATCATTGGTTGCACAGAACAGTGGACTATATGGACTATTAGCCTTTAAATGTAGCATTTATAATATAGTTGGATCCATTTTTCTACTGTAGGTAAAATATTTCTACTTTCTTTTTAAATAAATGAGAAAGGAAAGAGGAGGGAAGAGTGATATGTAAACATTGATATGAATCTTCCAAAAAACTATATTAAAACAGATATTTTCCTTTCATCGATCATTTTGGGAAGAAGCATTCTGCATGAAGCACAAAAGCAGTATTATCTTGCTAGAATGTGCATGTAGGGTAGGATCCACTGCTACTGAATGCAGAAAGGTTATTAGGCTGGTTAGACTCCCAGTTAGTTGTCCATCTTGCTGAGGGCCTCACTGACAATGTCCAGTTCATGCCGTAGCTCATTAACCACATGTGCAATACTTCGTGGATCTTTCAGGGTCTGAATGCTTTGGGTATATGGATTGTAATTCACTCCAAATGGACGTTTGATTGTCTTTGCAAACTCTCTGTTCAGATAAGGAAGGAAAAAAGAATTGTCTACATAGTGGCAGTTTCAGTCAATTATAAACATTTAAATGGCTTAATAATTGTCCTACCACTGTTTTTAATCTATTGAATGATTGCCATTAAAGAGGAAAAAAGCATGGCAGAGGTGATAGTATGGACCAGAAACAGACAAACTAGTGGTATCCACCCAACGAATAGATCCTGTAGCAAGGGATTATGGGACCTATAGTCAACATTTTCCTGCTTTATTGTGACCAGTGCAGAAATAATGTCCCACGAAAGAGACAAGGAAGGAGAGAAATGGTCCACAAATTTGTCCTAACTTGGAAAAAGATAAATCCAGAGAAATAACTAAAAAATGAAGATAATCCAGTAGAAAGATGCCCCAAAATTAATTAACCCAGAAAAACAAAGATATAAATGAGAAAGTTAAATAGATGCAGAACTGAAATCACACAACAAAATAAGTCATAATTTTGTCTGCTTGCTTGATTTGTAGTTTGCCCTTTTGGTGAAGCCGGCTATCATAGTTTATTCCTTAAATCACAGTAAAACTGTAAATTACCCTTGTCTATGAGCAAATAGAAAAAGGGAAAGTAACAGTATCTAAAATATTTGACATTTTTGAGTGTGGCTGTTTGTCATTGGTAATACAAAATGTAACAGAAAAGGCAAACCTCAAGACAACACTGGCATTATATTACAAGTAGCATTTATATTGTGCTTTTGAGTATCAGGCCTTTTGGTAACCTAACATCAACCTAAATAGGATAAAGTGTTTTGGTTTTTTTCCAAAGGCAGGGAGTGGTTCTAGGACTATATTTAGATGTCTTTCATTCTGCCAGCTTTCAGTTTCCCAATGGCAAACAGTAAATTACCTCATCTTTTCTTTTGCATCTTCAAAGCTTTCAGAAATAAAGTAAACTTCCTGGAAGGTAGTAATCATGCATTCTTGCTTGCAGGTGACACTGGGTTCAAAAGGCTTGACTTTGGCATTTCCAGAGAGTGCATGCTGGTTATCAGAAACACCAAAATAGAAAATATTCCAATGTGCGTATTATAGACACATCAATACTGAAGAACCTACAGAGATAGCTAGTGACATTCTAAATGGATTCTAACTTTTAATGGTTTAGATCGGTTTTTATTTTTTGTTACTTACTGTAATTCTTAAGACTATATCTTGTTCAATTTTGCTGCACACACGTTGTGCATTGACAATAAAGTTTTGAATTGAATTCTATAAAGTGCTATTCTGTATATAAAGACTCACCCTTGGCCTCTGAGTTCACCCAAACCTAGTAAATGGTGTTAAGATGAAAACTAAAATTCATTTCGGTTATATGTAATTACAATTAAATAGTGTTAATTATACTGATTGCCATAATTTCTCCCTGTCTGTCACATTTAAGATTATTCTTTGGTAACACATTTTGGGAAATTTTGTGGGCCATATTGAAACATTTTGAGGGTTTCATGTTACTCAGGGAACTTTAGGTTGTATATTCCTGAACCATTCTATCAATAAATATCAATATCAATATTGGATTACGTTAAATTCTTGTTAATGCCAAGCTTCCTTCTGCCAAACTTGCTCTAAATAAACAATATTTTATTAGGTAAAATACCATGTTGGTCATATAACATTGAAACTCATGAATATTGTATTCAGTGATCTGTCAGGTATATGAAATCAAGAACCCAAGGTTGTTCAAATGAGTACAAGTTTAATCCATGCTAGCTCATTACAAGAATCATAATTTAATGGTTAAGGCAAATTGGCAATAGATAATGGTCAATGAAATTTAAGAAGGGCTGGACTTAGATCTGTTATGGGCACAAAGGGACTTCGAAACTGATGACATGCTTTACCCCTCCCTTAGGCTCAGCCTGGTCATCTCCAATTTGACCTTTGGCTCTATTTCATGAGAGCTGTGGTCACAAAGAACTGACACTAACTTTATAGCACACAATCAAACACCATATCATATCCTTCACTGAGAAAATAACCAATGAGAGATTTTCTTGAAGCTGTTTGGGGCATCAACAGCCATTCAGGTGAAAGTCTAAAGCAGAAGAACAGTGAAGCCAAATAAAATAAATATAAATTCTACCGGAGTGTACAGTTGTAAAACTATTACACTAAATTAAAGCCAGTATTTTGAGGGTGATTTGGAGGCTTACCTTCAATTCACTAATAGAAGAGAGCAAACCAGCTCCATAGACTCTCAGTTGCCCTTCTTGTTTGCATAAGCCAAACTCCACGGTGAAAAAGTAGCACTGAGAAACAAGAAAGTAAAATGAGAAGAAGTAGCAGCTCTCTAATAGAGAGGCAAACAGTGAATAAAGCATAAACACTGAGTGCCCACATGGTCTTTTGTTGGTGGAAAATAAAAGCCATTTCTCTGATATTTCCAGATATATCATCTGTGTCCATGCAACACACTATCTCATGGCTAATTAAACTCAGATTTTCTGGATTTGCATAACTAAGCCGAATTCTAGCCAAAAACATTCTAACCTAGAATGTGCTGTGGGCCCAGCCTTCAGTGACAATAATACCTCTGTCAACATGGCCTAGATGATTAGATGATCTCAGAGTTACAAAAATGTGGAAACCATTCTGAGAAATAGTAGCGGTGTACCACTGAAGGGTTAGGTTCCCTTGTATGAATGACAAATAGAAGATCCCTTCATAATTTTTCCTGTGGCAGACATCTTATCTTCTTTAGCCACACTTGAAAGGAAAGCAACTCAACAGTTTTTTTTCCAAAGAGCATAAAGTTTCCAGGCTGCCATCAACCTTTTCGAAAATGCAGTGTTGTTTGGAGAAAAAAAAAATAGTGGAATTTCTGTCTTCCCAGAAGGCAAGTACTACTGCCTCGTTTCCCAGTTCGTATACTGTTATTAAAGGCCTGGAAATATGGTAAGATGTTAAATGAGGATCAAGATGATCCAAGGTTCAGAATCTTCCTCTGCCACACAAAGTTACCAAATGACTTGGGATCAGTCACTTTCTTACAGTTCCATTTATTTCAAAGTTTCATTTGGGGGAGTGGAATTGAATGAGAGACCATTTTGTATTCTGCATTGAGCTCAGGGAGGAATCATTTCAGTACTATTTAAATTAAACAATTTAAAAGGCAGATTTATTTATATTCTGCAACTCACGAGACAGGTTTTAGCAATCTTCCATTCCGGCAAATTTATAATAAATAGTCAGAAATAAACTTAGCAGAACTGCATTTGATAAATATTTTGTTGTTGCTTTATTTTGTTTTGTTTTATTTTAAATGGAAAGCAAAATGGTATATGAACACACCTTGAGGCTTTAGGTATTTTTAAAGTGCTGCTGAATGAATGAACAAATCTATCTCTTTGGAAGGAGCCATTTTGTGATTTCAATGAAAAGAAAAATATTTGGGGCAGTTTAGTGAGCTCAGGCTGTTCACATAAGCCAATCTGCCATTACTCTGGAATAAACACTCCATTGATTTGGAGTCAGAAAGACCAGCAGTGTCCAGATAACCAAGACTGGCCATATTCCAACTTTATTCTGTTTAAAAGATATCCCCTTTTTAAATGTCTGAGATAGCTAAGAGGGATATGTAGAGAGAAACACTGACTTACAACTGGAACATGCTGCACTGGGCAGAATTTTATACTTACAGTGGCCAGCTTTTGAACAGCTTCATCTGAGGCTCCAAGTGATACCAATCCAATTTCCTGTGAGAACTGAGCAAAACTGGGCTCAGCCAGAAGAGGGACGTGGCCCAAAAGTTCATGACAAGTATCCCTGGAAAACAGAGAAAACAAGGTGATAAAAACAAAAAACTTGCAATTGCAATATTTTGCCATTGCTGGGTGTAAATCATCTCATATTAACATAGCATAATAATAATAGTTTGTCAAAAAAAATTAACTTCTCAGGTCTGCTATCTTCCCTCTCCCAAAACTATTCTAAAGGAAAAAATCTTTCCCAGTAGTAGATGTCTCAGCTAGACATAATCCAGTACAAGAATTTGCAATATGATAAAATAATAATTTGTAACACTCAGGTTCCAAACTGAATACACATGAAGAAGCTTATTATAACGTAGAGAGGTGGCTTGAAGAAAATAGGAGACAACCATTAATAAAGCGATTAATCCACTTTAATCTTTCTTAGCAGAAGAAAAAAATTCCAGATTGCACCACTTTGACTCTCTTTGGTATAACTAGGGTGGTGGGAAAGAGAAATTCTGTTTCCGATGCTAATATTTTTTGCACTACCTATTTCCAGATCTGGTCTACCATTAAGTGCTGACATATAATCAGAATCACTTACGGTTCTGGTGTATAAAGAGGATCTGAACTGTGCCGAACATATTGAGTGCAGTGAAATACTCTGAAAGCTAAGCCTGCCAAGAAATCCCTGGGCGACAGGTATCCGGCAACAGGGCGGATGGTAAATCCAGTGTGCTCTGCAAAACCAAGGAAAACCAATGGCTTTTATATATTTCTCATAAACAGTTTTTATTGGTTTATAATACAGCATACAAACAAAGTACAAAAGTAATAGTAGGAAAAATAGGAAAAGAAAAAGTGAGGGAAAGAAAAGGGGAAAAAGAAAAAAAAAAGCATTGACTTCCAACTCCCTTTGGTGCAGTAGAAGAAGGCATTAACATCAAACTTCAACGTTTTACTTTTACATAATAGTATAAACTAGCCATTTCTATAATAACAAATCTATCTAATTGGAAAAACCCAAAATCAAAGTTTCATTTTTTTTCTACCTCAAGCACAAAGTCCAGAAACGGTTTCCAAGTAGAAATAAAAGCATTTGTATTTTTTTATTTGATCAAAACAGTCTTTTATATATTTCTCAATACAATCTTGAAAATGAAGTTAGCATCAAAGTATCACAACAGGAGAATAGAGTGATAGCAATTTTCTACAACAGATTTGATAAGCAGGCCTAATTACGATTAAGCAGGCCTAATTAGGATTATAAGAATGTATGTTTGATCAGGAATTCAGGTGTGCCCAGAACAAAAACATTATTAATAATATGATAAAACAATGATCAAAGCAATGATAAGCCACCTTGAGTTATTCTGACATTAGGCGGTTCAGAAATGTTGCTATAAATGAATAATTATTCAAAAAACCCATATTTTGATCAAAAGTTAAAAACACCCTTTCCAAAACAGATGGGGTCAAACACACAATACAAGTAGTCTTCGACTTACAACAGTTCATTTAGTGACTGTTCAAAATCACAACAGCACTGAAAAAGGTGACTTATGACCGTTTTCACAGTTATGATCTTTCCGGCATTCACATGATCATGTGATCAAAATTCAGATGCTTGGCAACTGGTTCATATTTATGACCATTGCTGTGTCCCAAAGTCATGTGATCCCCTTTTGCGACCTTTTGACAAGCGAAGTCAATGGGGAAGCTAGATTCACTTAACAACCGAGTTCCTAACTTATCAACTGCAGTGCTTTACTTAACAACTGAGGCAAGAAAGGTGATAAAATGGAGTAAAAATCACTTAACAACTGTCTTGCTTAGCAATGGAAATTTTGGGCTCAATTGTGGTCATAAGTCAAGGACTACCTGTAGAGCAAAAAGTAGACTTCCCAGGTTAGAACTGATGCAACAAACAGCTTCTACACTTACACTGTACACATCAAATAGTACTCTCTTATGGGACAGAATCCTCAAATGGACTTCTACTGCAGTTATTGATCACCAGACAGGTTCATAACAAGACAGGATAGCCTTAATTTATTTAGACTATTAATAATTTATTCTTAAAAGCAACTTGACAGACAAGGCCATTTGATAGTGGAGTGACACTGCCTTCGCAGTTACTGTCCTAATTATTGCCTTTGGGTAAATGGATTCCAGACTCTCTTCAGCATTTATCTTATCCAATACCATGTGCAATCCTCTGCATAATTTTTAACACCATTGTTGTATGCAGGATTGCAAAGGCGTTTAGCTCAGGAGAAACATCTACTTCATTCAGTTTCTAAAGCAGTGGGAGATTTATTGCTTTGCTCTTCAACACCACCTATCCAGAACTTACAGATGCAACACTTCAGGTTGCCCTTCCTGGTTTGGTTTGGGTTGGGTTTTTTTTAACAGGCACTGAAGGAGATTCCTAAAGGAAATGAAGGACCTTATCAGGGCAAAAGGGTTCAATTTTACCTCAACCTCTTTACCTCAACAAAGAACCTCATTGCCTCTTTAGCATGAATCTCAGTCAAGGTAAATGCAAGTCATCAAACAGAAACCTACTGTAATCTAGATGGAGCATGAAGAACTGTTGCCAAAACAGACCAACAGATTACTTTCCAAATAAATGTGGTCCTTAGTGGAGAAAGAACTTGCTGTTCTCTTTCTGTAATGGAAGCTTTGCTTCAGCAAGAGCTCAACACTGAACAGGCATCTGAGCCTTACCTTTCAGAAAAAGGGATACATCTTCTAACTGAGGTATGTTATCTTCTCGATATCCACAGTACTTTGAAAGCAAAGGCAGGTTTTTCAGATACTCTCTGCATGCATGGGTTGGGTACAGCTTATTGAGTTCCCGAAATACAGTACCCCAAGTCTCGATTTCCTCCTCTGTGAATTTGACTTTGGGAATTGGGTCACCACTGCAGAAAGAATTTTTAAAAATTAATTTTCATTTCATTAACATTTGTCCAATTTGAAAAATAATGGTGTTTGCATAATGGCATATTTTCTATTATTCTGCATACTGGCCATTGGTTGCCAATTGGATTGAACCAACTGGGAAATGGAAGCTGAGCTTTTACAGATATGGTGTATATTACTACAGCTGGACATTGAGTTACATTCAAAGAGGAAAGGGGAATCAGAGTGTGTAAAAGCACATATGTAGCACCTGTCCCAGCTGCTTTCAGCCAAATGTGTCCTTAAGAGGCTGATATAAATGTTCCCATATACTCTGTATTATTTTCTTCAAACGCACCCTGCTTTATCGATTAGCAAAGGCAGGAAATGAATCAAGACCAGAAGCATTAAAACATTCAGTGAAGGCTGCGAAAAGTTTTAAATACACAATTTGATTTTAGATATTTTTACTAAGATAATTGTTTTTGTACAGTTTTTCCTAGATTGTGCAAAGTTATAAATATAAACATTTTTTTCCAAGAAAATATGGTCACTACAAAAATTAAATCACTTTAGTGAGATCTAGAAGTCCAACTAATTAACTTCAGAGGAACCTCTTAATTTTACTTTGTACAACTCTAGTGTGGATTTTAGAACTCCAAGGAAAGCTGCCTATACTTTCCATTTTGTGGAATGCCCTTTCAGTAAATGTTTTCTAAATGTCTTTAGTGTTTTTTATGTCAGTTGTTTTAATAGCAGCAGCAGAAATAAAATTTAGTAAATACTGATACATACTGTTTGTAATTCATAGCCAAGTCAGCAAAATATTTCCGTCTCTTGCGATAAACGTTGTCTTTGAAACCCTAGTGCAAAAGCAAGCAATAATTTCTCCATTATTAAGATTAAAATGGCTTAGTTCTATCAATCAGCTGGACAGGAGCCAGAGAAAGAACATTTGGGGACATTTATGAGGTAAATACATGCAAACCAGAAACCTATTATCTCTCTCTTTTTTATATACTTGTTTATCTCAGTCTTCAATCTGGTACCTTCTAGCACAGATATATGACACTACAATTTCACCTCCCCATAACTATTCAACCTTTGATCATACTACCTGCATATGATGGGAGTTGTAGTCCTATATATCTGGACAGCATCAGACCAAGGAATACAGATTTATATACATTCCTGCAATTAATATGGTAGCAGAGACAAATTGTCCAATACAATATTATATAGAACTCATATCCTAACATACTGCACACACATCACTCAAAATAAATAAGTAATAATTGCCAAAAGAAAGCAACTAGGCCAATAGTATGGCCTATGCCCCATCTTCTATCAGAGTTACCAACTTCAACCAAGAGTGGTACAACTTCCTGGCATTTTTCTCTCATATTCAACATATTTCTTCTTTTGAGGCATTCCAACTATCACCAAGCAAGCATTTTTTAGAACTTGCAAGAGCACATTTGAGGAAACGGAAGCACATGAAACCTTATATGGCATCAAAAAGATAAAAATGTATGACACACACCCCTCCAGTTTTCCCTGAATCTCACACAGTTTCAGAGTTCACAGCTTTATATAAATTCTACATATTTTAGTGTGTCTAATATATTAAAAAATTGAAAATAGAATGGAAATTAGGGGAAAAAATTATTCAAGCTTGGGAGTTATATTTCCAATGATTCAAGCAACTTTTCCTCAGAGAAAAAGGCCATTATAAATCTACTCACTGGATGGTCTGCATCCAGATCTGATCCATACATGAGAACACGGTTTGCACATTTATCCAAATCTGAGATCTTCTTAGGAAACCAGGGTATATTTTCCATGTCTAGGGAATGGAGAAAATACACAATAAAAATTAGGCTCATTAGCCTCATGAAGTGAAATCTAGATGTTAAGTAGTAAATGGCAAAATTGAAGACAACTTCTTCTTATCATATATATGCACAGCACAAAACGCTTCCTGTTGTGGTCCTTACAATGAAACAGGATAACTATATTAAAAATAAGGGGAGATGCTTGCATTAAATTAGCACCATAATTGCAGTTCTCACTGAAGTCAAGCATGTGCAAAGAGACACCAGTATTAAAACCCTCTTGACATTTTTTTGAAATGAAATGGAAAGGCAGAAATGCTTTAAATAAAAATATATCATTCCAAAGTTAACAAAATAATTATTTACTAACATTGCTAGCCAAGAATTATTCTTCATTGTTCTAAAAGGCAGAAATCTGAAGAATGAGTTCCAGTTGCAGAAAAGCTTACTTTTGGTGAATGTATTTATCATTTATCAGTGAAAGTTTAAAACAGAGAGACAAAATCAACTGTATTTTTAAATTTCATTCAATAAACCTTGGGATAGCAAGAAATCTTTATAATACATGTGCAATTTTAATAAACCACTTTCATCTTTTCTTCCTTCTTACCATCTTCCTGTAGGTTGTTGATTGGGTTTACAGTCAGAAAATTCACATGGGATTTCAGGAGATGGAAGACTTCATCTAGCTGTTCCCTGTTGCTATCACAATCAATAAAGATCTCAAATTCTGAATTTCGTCTTCTGGATTTTCGAGATTCAATGTGCACCAAATTCACATGTTTTTCCTGAACAACAAGACCATTATAGTTGGATCATGAATAGCATCTAAGAACAAAAGTCTAGGGTTTACACTCTTTCTGTAACATTCATTTACTCAAGCTTTACACAAATAAACTTACCCTTTGAATTAATTCATAATGAATTTAAATTTATAGTCAATACTATAACTATTTATATTAAACATACTTATGTTCAGCCTTCTATTCTTCCTGGTTCATATGTAATTTTTTTTAAAAAGTAATTCCCATTATATGACTCTCAAAGTCATAACAAATACATCCTTCCACCCTTTCTATCTCTTCTTTTCTCCTCTTCAGCACAATCAAACACAAAAAGACAAATACCACTTCTATTTTTTGGAAAAGCTGTAATCCAAACTAGATTTAGTTGCTTGAATTTACTAATTACATATCTTTTTAAAAAACCATTGCTTTAAGTTTGGACTGTGCAACAAGGAGTTGTAATTTATTTCCAATTAGAAGAATAAACTTCCAGTCTACACCTTGTAGAAGTGAAATGGGGAAAGAGGTAGTAAGTCGTGTAAAAGAAAACAGTTTTGCAACTGATTTGAATAAAATAGAATTTTTTAGTTTTATACCCAGAAGTAGTGATAGGATTGGGGTGTGTGGGGGTGTGGGAGGAGTCAAACCAGTTTGTCCAATGAAAGGGGCATTGCACTATCCCAAAGCAAGTTTGCCTCTGTGGATCTATTTAATGACATCACTTTATGGCACAATGCTGCGTTCATTATTTTAACAAAAGCAGAAGTCTGTGGACATCCGTGTTTACAGCTGATCAATTTTCCATTTTACACTGGCAAATTCTGCTCCTGTTGAAAATTATAGTAGAAAGTGCAGGAAGCTGAACTGTGACCAAAAAAAACTCCCAAAACCCTAGGATCAATTCCACAAAAGTTATTTCCTTGTTTTTCATCCTTGAGTCAGATTGGGTTCTTGGTATAATATCCTTTGTTGTGTTTTACAGCAGCGGATTTCCATTTTGTGTAATCAGCAGTATGAGGCATCATATAAGGAGACCATGGAACATCTTGGTAGAGTTGTTCTGCTGTGCCATTTTTCCAATAGGATTAAAACACACACAGTTTTTATTCTGATCTCCATTGCTCAATTTTTTAGGAAATTCTTGTGGACTAGCCCTTTAGATAAGACTCTAGTATCTCATTCATCATTAAGCAAGCTATTTATGATATACAATGGTACTTAACCAGCTGGGATATTAAGGAACAAAGCAAAATGGAGACTGCATTATGACATTCCCAAGGTTGTTCCTATCTACTGGAAATGCCCACATAATATATTTATTTGTTCAACTATAGGTAAGAGGAGCCACTTACCTGAAAGAGTTTTAGGGCTTTGACAAGTCCTCCAACTTCATTCTTTAAGGAGAAAATAATAGCAGCTCTACTCCGTTCAGATGAATTGGCCTTGTTATTGTCTTCATCTGCAGTATAGTTTGGTTTGAATATCTAAAAGAAAAATGTGTGGTCATCAGTGTCAGATCTATTTTTTATTACTTAGAATGACATCAAATTTGGGCAATGCTCTATTATTTCAAGGATAAGTGTTTTTCACTGGTTGAATCCGATTATATCTGTCAATGTTTTTTTAAGATGGAAAGTAATCCAATGGCCATAATTCTTGTAGCCATGTCTCTTTCTTTTCAATAAATCTTGCTAAGGTTTAGGTCTGAGAACTTTTCTTGGAAAATAATTACTTTTGGTTTAGATAGATTTCAAAGAGCCTCACAATTTATAAATGGTTCCTCTTGATTTCCTTGGACCAGGTCTCATTCAATTAAGGACAGTTATCATCATGGCTTTGTCATTGCTTTTGAACTGACAGTATTTTGAAGTAATCCCACAGATACACAAAAAAAATAATAGATTCAGAGGTGGCACTTCAATGCTCAAATGCATTTCATACTTGCTGCAAGTTTCAAGGCATACCTAGCTGCATATTGTAAAACTGTAAACGTTTTAAACAATTTTAAAAGTTTTGTACATTTTACTTAATATTTCAAACAATTATACAGAATTCTGTTTTTGGATTTTTTTAAAATTGAATATCCAAACATAACACATAAGATGCACTTAATCTAGATTTCAGTAAACATAAATTCACATATGATTTGGCAGAATTAAAACTTCTTAAAGTAACTTTAGCTTGATCTCAAAAAACCTAAGCTGGATTGGACCTGGTTATTTCATGGAGGGCAGACTCCCAGAAAATCTCAAACTATAGACTGCAATGGAAAATTAAAAGAATAAATCACAGAAGATGGCAACAGCAAACCACTTCCATAATGTTGCTGAGGAAATTCCCTGGATGCATCTAAATGGACACCAGGAATCTAGCTCAGCTTAAGGAAATTTTACTTTTTACATCAATAATTCTGAAAGATAAACTAGCAAACAAGACCTGTTGAAGCCTCCAGCAATGATTAAAGTCTGAGTTTGCAAGAAGAGAGGTACTACCCAGAAGTACACAAGTGTGATAAGCAGTGTAGAAATTTGATCAATAATATAAATAAATAAACAAATAAATAGTCCACTCTATTAGCATAAATCTATAAATCTTTCTTTGATTAAGCTTTGCTTCCTGGTGTAATGCAAGGTCCCTTTGTTCCTTCTCACTAGGAACTTGTACAATTGTTTGAATATATTTTCTACATATTTAGATCAATTTTCAATACAAAAAACATTTACAAGGAAATTGTGATGGAAAGCTAAATGTAAATATTATATTATTGGCTTATGGGATAAGATAATGTTAACATATATATGCCTATGCTCTTCCCTAATTCAAGCCAAATATTTCTGTTTGTTTAAAACCAACTGTCTGTATATAAATTTTAATTCCAAAACATTAAAAATTCACAATCTCTTGCCAAAATACTTTCAACCACACAGTAACTTGAAAAATTAAAATAAATTAATTCTCTATGATGCTTGATAAAGAGACCTGTACAGCATGAAATGAAAGTGCCTGAAGAAAGTGCAGATCATTCCTAAGAAAATGAAATTTCTCCAGGGAATCTCCTGTAGTCTCATTACCTATTAAGATTTTCTTTATCAAAAGCACTTAAAATTAGACCATCAAAGGGTTTGTTTCCTTTTCTGATTGTCAAGACTGTGAGGGATGCTTTGGGTTGTTTTGTTTTGTATCCTGTTGGATAGGCTCCAAATTTTATATGTTTATAAAATATACTATATAAAATATTCCATATACTATATATGGTTGGAAGGGGAGAATCTAACTAGAAAAAAAACCTAACAATCTAAGGCACCTTAAAGATCAACAAGACTTTTGACTTTGTAAATGGAGCTCTTTAACATTTTGCCTTAAATATCAATATGATTTTCTATTCACCCATTTATCCACAACTCTTAATTGCTGTAAAACTAACCAATTTGAGGCAGTTTGTATCTAAGAAAGCACTTTAACTTCTCACAAGAAAATCTTCAAACATCATCATCATCAATTCCCAGCAACATATATTTGCTAAAATAAGAGAATTCTTTCTAATAGTTCATCCCAACTTGAGGTCTGAGCCTCCAGTAGAAATTCCATTATTTTTCAATCACTATGACCAATAACCATGACACCTGAGAGAAGATCCAAGTTATAGTCAGGTTCATTTGGATAGCACACCAGGCTGGGGAGACTGAATGATAACATTCAAGGCCAGAGAGAAGCCCAGAAGAGCTTTCCTTATGAACAAATCAAGCTTCCTGTATGGTGTTATTACGTTCACTCTGTTCTTTGTTATGTGTTATCGATCCTATAGCATTAAGGCACTTCTATCTATGCCCTTCCTTTCTTTGCTTTCCGCATCCAGGCCTCTCTCCTGTCAGCTGTTTCCTAATTCTTTCAGAATCCCAAGGAAAGAAACAGTTTCATAATTGCTGGAAGCATTTTGTTACTTGATCATGAGTGCAGAAAAAAAAGATAACGAATGTAAAATTTGAATTATTTCTTTGAAGAATTGTTATCTCACTTGTCAATCACAAAGCCCCCATCGCAGGAAATTTTAAGAGAGGCATTCTGTTAAATTTACCACCTGAAAGAGAAATTGGAGGAGGGGAAGGAAAATGTAGGAATAAGATTTTGGTTGCTGAATTTTTAGACATAGAAAATTTAAGATTTTACCTGTCCTAAGGCAAGGAAATATCGGATTAGAATACAGGTTTGGTTGGAAAAAATAATTAAACAACGAATAGAGTTAAAACCAGAAATTTTCTTACTGGGAATAATATCAGAGAGCTACACCAAGGAAATTATGTACTTGATTTTACATGTATTGACAGTGGTGAGAATAGTTTTTTCACAAAATTGAAAGAAGCACCAATGGAAGGAAAAGTGATTAACAAAATATTGGAATGTGCAGAAATGGACAGATTGACAATGGAAATTAGAGAAAAGAACGCAAGCCAATTTTATAAGAGATAGAGAGATTTTTACTTGTGGTTAGATATTAAAAATAAGAAATAAGAATGTATAGAATATACAACAGAGATGTAAAATGTGGTCATAGAAGACTAAGATTTTAAAAGGACAAGTGATAAAGATATTCTATGATAAGATATAATAATTTGAATAAGTATATGATATTATTGTTTATGTTATATAAAGTTAGAAAATAGAGATCTGTGATATACTGTATGATAATAAATGTACTCACTCAAACAGCACGTAAAAGGATGGAAGATATAAATATTTATATGTGAAAAATAAAAAATTATATGACAAAAAAAAAGAAAAATGAAGATTTTCTTTCTCACTGTTTTAAATTTTATAATTTTTCTATCCCACTGGAAAAATATTTTGTGGTTGGCTATTCATTTGTATGAATCTCTGTGTTATGCTGAGCTTTTCTTGCCACCACTTGTTGACAGTTAATATACATTGATGGGCATGAGTATACCCCATATTTGATAGACAGAAAAGAGGTAGGTAAACCAATCTACAAAGTCTTAGAAATGTGTGCACTATTTAACATTTAGCATTACTAAAATATGAACAGGAGTAGCAGAAACATGTACTGCCAGAAGAAGAGAGAAGTACCAAATATATAGCCAAAGAATATATGGAATCTAAGTTAAAGACTACACTCAGCAGTCTTTTTATAAACAGTCTACAATGTGAGCATGTTCATGAATCACTATGCAAAGAAGCCTTTCTGATTTACTGGACTGCTATAAATGAACAATACAAGAAGACAAACACAAATGCAGTTGTTGACCTTAATGCATAGAATGGCTACCACAACATGGAGCAAAGAATACCAAGTGGGCAGCCTACTTTTGTAGTTGGCTGCTGGCTTCTCAGAGCTGCTTCAAAAAGAATGCTGGGTTAAATAGCCTGTTGGCAGTAACTAACTTCTTCCTATAGTTTATAGTCAGTCAATCACTTCCCAAAGAGCATTTGGGTAGGAAATTATTCTGGTTACCTAGAATTCGTGCAGAATTTACAGAACTAGTCTGTCTCACTATTTCCCACTGAAGGACGCAAGACAAAAAAGTGTATGCAACTTTTCACAAGGTATGGTAAAACAGCAGGAAGCAGGGCAATGGGAGACAACTATACTTACAGTAAATAAAAACCTGCCAATTCTCCAGTTATTTCATTCAAGTTCAATTGCATTGTGCATTTTTGAACAGCAGGGCTACAAAGCAGAAATACCAGGTTCCATACCCAATACAGATCTTTTTATCTGCCCAAAAAATATGATAGGGGGAATACTCTATTTGATTCTACCTGTATTAACTGTAGCTAGAATTGTATTTGCACAACAATGGAAAAGTGAAGAAATCTCAACAGATGAAAATGTAATAAATAAAATATTAGAATGTGTAGAAATGGACAAACTAACACTTATAATTAAGGAAAAGGAGGAAGCTGAATACTTTTTGATATGGGAATTGTTTTATCAATGGTTGGCTAATAAAAACAGAAGTTAGAAACAGAAATGTAAGGAAAAGATCAATGTTTCAAGGGAGATTTATGAAAGCGGATACTTAAATAGTATTGTTGTTGTTGTTGAATTAATATTACTGTGTTTGACTATTACTGTAAATATTTTTATTATTATTTCTAAAACTGCATATACACAGACAACACACTGCTCAATGGGAATGGAAATTTTATATGTTATAAATTAAATAAAAAGATCTTTATCTGAGTAATTTTGAACAGTCCTTGCCACATTTTTTTTAACCATTGTAAGAGTTGCCAATTCACAAGTGAGCCTCTCTCCTCTTCCTCTTCTCCCCACAAATGTCCTGTTTGATTCAACCAGACAACCAACTTTAACAGGAGTTCCTGCAAAGAACTGACTCTGGTGCAAAGACACTCTGCTCTTCTATAATAGGGACAGATATAGAACTAAAAAAAACCTCATCTAATCCCAGTGCATTTCTCATCTGAAGCACAGAGACAGAAAAATCACCAAGCAACAGTTCAAGGTGTGCGAAAGTTCAGGAGATGTTCACTTGCAAAGGAAGGGAGAGTGTGAGATTCTTTTAAGCAGTGTTTCTCAACCTTGGCGACTTTAAGATGTTTGGACTTAAAGTCACCAAAGTTGAGAAACGCTGCTTTAAAGGGTGACATCCCAAAGCACCTCTAAGTCTTTTATTGGTTCTAGCAACCCCTTGTTTGGAGAAGGGGGAAGAAGGGGGGGAAGAACCAAAGAAGAAAAGTGTCTATGGAGATTCTCAGTCATCCAGGTCGGTTATCTTTTCAAGAGGCAACTTAACTTTCTGGGTTGTTGTTGTTGTTGTTGTTGTTTCCTTTGAAGACGTTTAGCTTCCCATCCAAGAAGCCTCTTCACCTCTTCAGCTTCTCGGATGAGAAGCGAAACGTTTTCAAAGAGGAAAAAAAAACCAAAGCAGACCAAGGAAAACCAAAGAAACCAGAAAGAAGGAGAAGAAAGAAGTGGAAAGCCGCTTTCCAAAACGGAGAAGGAGAAGGACCTACCCCATTCAGAACCGGGGGAGAGAAAAGATCGCTGAGCTGATTCTCATCCCAGTTGGAGCTCACGGAGTCGAAGGAGCGACCTCTCCGGGGCAGCTCGACTCTGTTGGAGTACATGGTGAAGAAGAGAAGCGAACCTCACTCGGCGGGAAGAGCAACCGGGGGCCGCGCCGTCTGGCTAACCCTCGCTTCTGCCGCTTCCCTGGCTGCTGCTGGGCTATTTATGGGCAGGGGGAAGGCGGAGGGGGCTCGGGGCAAGGCTCCGACCTCTCGCCAAGCGAACCGGCGCAGGGCGGGGCGCAGAGCGACGCCCCTCTCCATCTTCACGCGGACGCAAAGGAGAAGAGCGGCTATCCCAGGCCCCCAAGCCTTGGCGCTTAACACCTTGCCCCGAGTGATGTCTGCCTGCCCAGGACTAAGACCACGACTGTTCCCCTCCAATCCAAGATGGTGTGATGGATTCCCTTTCTTGAACTTCTTGCCACCTTTTCCTTTCTGCCTTGTTGGGTGGGGCTCAAGGTGCTGAGCAAGGATACGTCAGGCAGGCATTCCATCGGTGGGGCTTCTTACAGGCGGTAGCAAGATTGGTCTACGGAGGAACTCTGCCTTGAGATGGCGGGGTGCGGGGGGAACGTACACACGCCCCCCCCCCATTTGTTCTGTCGTGAATCGTGACCAAGCTTGGTTTTGGGATTAAACGTTGGACCAGGGGCAAGGAGGCCCACGTTTTAGACCAGGGGGTCTCCAACTTTGGCAACTTGAAGACTTGTGGACTTCAACTCCCAGAATTCCTCAGCCAGCTTTACTTTGCTGGCTCAGGAATTCTGGGAGTTGAAGTCCACAAGTCTTCAAGTTGGAGACCCCTGTTTTAGTCTACTACCGACTATAGAAATATTCGGTCTTTTCTCTCCTCGGGTTCTGAATGGGATAGGTCCTTCTCCATTTTGCAAAGCGGCTTTCCACTTTTTCTCCTCCTTTTTGGTTTCTTTGGTTTTCCTTGGTCTGCTTTGGTTTTCTTTTAGACTACTATAACACAAAAATTGTCAAGGACATTTTGAGTTGAAAGAGAGGTTCTTCTCTTTCAACTCAATCTACCCCACAGGGCTGTTGTTATAGGCAAAGTGGGGAAAGGGAAGGTTTGGTGTGCTGTCTTGAGCTCCTGTATGAAATGTCTTGAGCTTTTGAATGAAATGTTGGGAATAGATGTAACAAATAAATCAATGCACACACAGACAGTGTTAGCGTTGCTTTCTTGCCATCTGCTGATGGAGCCAATCCTATTCCATTAGGCTTTTTTTTTGCTTCCTGTTTTTCTGCTTAGGACACATCTGAGAGTCAGTGTAATGCAGTTGATCTTGGATTACAGTGGACATGGAAGTTTAGAAGATGGTTTAGTTTAGTGGGATCTATTTTAAGACTTCCTGCACTGGTCCCTGCTGTTTTCTTAGCCAAGTTTTTCAGAATTGATGTGATCTTGCCTCCTCTAGAGGGCTGGGATAGAGTAATAAGGTCACCCAGCTGGCTTTGTGCCTAAGGTGGATCTAGAATTCCTGATCTCCCTGTTTCTAGATAGGATAATGCCTCAATCACTACATCTTTATCCCATAGCTGTCTACTTCATACAGTTGTTGTGGGGTGAACATAGATATTGGAAGATAGAGAGTTCAGTAAACTACCCTGAATATCTGAAAGAAAGACAGACTATAAATCTAACAATAACACATTGTAGAAAAATTAGTATCTACTATTACTCTCATAGAAACACATTTGAATGGATTTGGGTTTAAATCTATGGAACCACTCAGCCAAGTAACTGAAATATGATGACTTATCTAACAACCCACTAAATACCAGATGCAAAATATGAGAAACTTTTCTTATGTCTCCATCC
>JAEANM010004216.1:0-10662 GCA_017656035.1 Myanophis thanlyinensis
CCCCAGCCAATGGGAAGCGCCGCTCCAGGAACCAATCGTCCTTTAGCAGGCTTCTCGCGCATGCGCAGTATACAACAGTTATACTGGTAATTTTAGTTTGGCAAGATTTTGCCATTAGGTGCAAGTAAGTACAGGATTGAACTCAGTTGAATTTCACTGTCTTGTCTTTGGGCTTGGGCCTGACGAGATGGGCTACTTACTGTTTGCACAAAGCATAATCTCACAAAAATCTGGCTCTCTGGACCAGCTGACCAAGGTAAGCTTAGAGCAAGTCAAAGATATCCTTCAGAGTTAGGGCATATTTTTTCCACCAAGTTTGTTACAAAAGTCTTTCTTTTGGCTCCCAGTATTTTGGCTGCTATGTTTACATTTATTTAACTTATTTGTTAAGCTGGGCTTTTCAGAGATTCTGACAGTTTAACAAAAGAAGATAAATCTAGAATCTAATTCCGGACACCTGTGCAATCCAAACTAACTTAACCTGACTGCTAGATCAGACTTCTGAAATAAGGATCTGAGCAAACTGTATCAAGCATAGGTTGATGTCTTAAGCTGCAAGAAATGACAATTTCAATGTAATGGTGGTCGTTAGAAAAGGAATATGATTTACAATGCTTCAGTTGTGATTTGATAGGCTTGAAGCCATAATGGAAGCACTGCTATTAATTAATGATGCCAACAAACTGTGCCCTGATCGAATCTGAGCCTAGTAAATTGCCCCAAATCTGGAATTGACTGGATAAATTCTGGGCATTCCATAATCACATCAATGTAGTGATCTATTTGATTGGCAGAAGCAACCACTTTACAGAAATTCACTTTCAATATTAATTTTTGAGGACTATCATGATGCATTTATTTATCAAGTGGTAAACCTTCACTACAAAACGGGAGAGGGAAGCAACTGTTGAATTAGGATATAATGTTTTATTCTGAAATATAAAGATCAAAAAAGTTTGTGACATTAGAAAGTGATAACGATACACTTTTTAATCAAAGCAGTTATTCTAGGCTAACAATTCAAAGTAACAGCTCTAAAGTTATATCCATCACGATCATCATCCTCATCACCAGGACCAACAGTAAGCCCTATGGATTATCTAGCTAGACCAGAGGCAAGTAGCCCCAGAAGCTATCATAGGAATTTGAGGCAAAAAAACCCCAATTGCTAATGGATATTTCCGGCTCCTCCTTATGGTACAGCCTTCCTTACCTACCGGCTGTCCAGATGGATTGGCTCAATCTATCTAACTACGCTGACTAGGAATTCTGAAAACAGTATCCTGCATGTTGAGTGGTGCCAGGCTGGAGAAGGTTTGTATCCAGCCACTGCTAACTTTCTCTTCTCTGTTTGCAGGCATGTACAATGGCACAGTGTAGCTGGGTAATTAAAAATCCCATCTGTGTGGACATTTATTACGAGGGCCAGTGGAGGACAGTAGCTGAGATTCTGGTGATGCCTCCTTTGTTTGCTGTTTCCTAGTTTTATCAATACAGCAGAAGCAATGGTGGGTGCAGCCCATGAGAAAGGTACAAAAGTAGCTTCCATTTCTTAGAAGAATTGCGGATGCTGATGGGCCTTGGGAATACATTATTTACTGCAGCCAGCTATACCAGTAGACAAAGCGGAAGAGCTACCTTTGGTGGTGACATATATATAGCTGAGATGGAAACAAGTTTTTAGAACAGGACCTGAGTATATTATACTAACTGCTCCAAGTCCCCTAATTGTGATTCTTGCTGCTTTCAGAAGTTCCCTGATGGAAAAATGTGATCTACCATCAATGTTGGAGCAAGACTCCCATGCCAGTCTTGCTGTCTTTGTGCACATAATTGAAAGAGTGAAAACTGACATCTGCCTCAAGTAATAAAAAGAGCTTTGGCTGACCTTATTTTTCATCTCTCTGCTTTTCTTCCTGATCTCAAATTCCAAGTCAGGACATATGTTTCCATGTGAACATCAGCTGCCCATGTAATCTTACAGCTTCTCCAACAGCTGGTTGAGGAAAGCTGCTCTTCAATCCCATCCATTTCACATGGGACATCTTTATGTTAAATAGTATATTTTTCTCAAACTGTATGGAAATGACAAAATAGTCATTTTGCTTCCTGGATATATCTCTTCTGTCTATGCTCTTCTAAAACATGCCCTCTTTTTAAATATTGTTATTTAAAACATTCAATACGGTCTTAAACTCAGCTGGCTGAAGAACTGTATGAGCTGCCTGAATTTATAAAATGTATACATTGCTCATCTCACCTTAGTGACTGCCATGACATAAATTCTACAAAAATACTTAGATGTTCAACTTAATCACCATCACAGTCTGAATTTGGACCTAGTTTAAATAGCAGTGGGAGAGGAATATATTTATATTGCATTATATTTTATACTCTTTGGTTCCACGATCAAATTGTGAAATAATTTACTACGTACATGGAACTTGAGGGTGGGTGTCTTACTTGATAAACAATTTTGATGTGCTTGAGTTCATTTTTCAAAATCATGAATATGGTAAATCAAAGCGTCCAGGCTGTGGAAAGGTTCATACTGTTCCACAAAGGGTTTTTTTTTCATTGTATGGGGGCACAACATTACAAAGCCATAGCAAGCTTCTCCCTTTCACACTTTTCTGGTCACTGAGATCTTTTTAGATTCATTCTTGCTGTTTTATTTCCAGACATTATATTTAATTGGAACAGGGAGGTATTTTGGATTTTTCTGGGTGTTTTTCCTAAAGATTTTGGCAAGCTATATGATAGCAGCAGGATCATGACTTCAGCTTCACTGTGCTGGCAGCAGAAAATGACACAATTTCCTTCATCTTTGTGCAAGTAAGCAGTTCTTGGTATGAACAATGAAATCAGTTTTCTGTTCCATGGGGAACAGGCAGGTGCAATTTTCTCAGGTGAGAAGCAGAATTCAGCCTCTGTCTTCAGTGGATTAGAAGGTATGGTAGTTTTGAATTAGCTACTAAAAACACAGTTACTGTATGTATCAAATTGTTCTTTTAATTGTTAATATTGAGCAAAACACTTCCTTAATCAAAAACAGGTCTGAGAGATTGGTAGATAAAAATTGTATTGTATATTTAGTCACTCGTTAACCTCTTAACCAGCACAATGCCATCAGCATGAATACAAAGAAAAGAAAAGAAAAAGAAAAACAAGCCCATTATCTCTGCTTTAATGGTGTATTGCCATTTCAAGGACCAATATATATATATATTAAAACTACATTTCCCTGTCTAGTTTCCTGGGGACAAGGGAAAGAGGCTTGTTAGGATAAAAACTGCACATTTTCTTAAAATATTATTTTGAAATAGAATTTATTACTTTTATTTTTTTTACAAATCTGAGAAGAAACGAATGAAATGAGAACAATTGATTCAGATTTAATTTGCTACAATCAGATACAACTTCTCAAAGCAGACTGAAATTTTGATGAATTGCATAGACTGGATTCACTGTGAAAAATGTTAGGTCTTTAAGCTTACTAGAATGAGGCTTTCTCCTATTTCTTGCTATTCCTTCTATTGATGCTTAGTTGGAATTGTAGAACAAATGTTTTATCAGTGGAGATGCCTAGTTACCAAACCGGTCAAACAGTACTTAATTTTCAGCTCTGAGAATTTGACACACATGGAAATGTGTGCTTGATTGATGCTTTCATCCCAGATGATGAAGAAGATGCAGTGGATGAGAATGGTCATTTTTGAAAGTTCAAGAATGTTGGTTCAGCACATTAAGTTTCAGTGGAAAAAATACATTTTCCTGTGGTTGTTCCCGAATAGCTTACTCTTGAGTTTTTATGAGATGGTGAGAGTGCTTTCCTGAGGTAAATTACTGAGACTCTTGTATTCCACATAATGCCATTCCAAGGTTGATTGAGACAACATCTTGAGCCACAAAAAGTTGAATAAGCTCAGCCAATAAGATTACGGTACTTTAAGGTTCATAAGTCATGATGAAAATTGGGTGAATGGGATAAGCATGGTTCAGTTAACATGGGAAACCATTTTGTATAAACATATTAATTATTTGGTCGTCTGATTTATCATTAGGTTCCTTGATTTTTATAAAGTTTAGAGATTATTTGTATTTTCTGCCCTTGGTACTGTCATCAGTATAAGGTAAGATACTGAGATTTCTTCTTCCAATTTCAGAACTATCCCAGCATCCTCAAGGTTAAATTAATGCTGCTAACATATGGGTACTACCAGCACTACCAGCTATATATTTGGATCATAGTACAACTGAAGGTTGCCTTTCCTCAAAACCATGGAAAAATTAGCTTAGTGAAGATACTAAGATACTTCACTATTAGCTTAGTGAAGATACTCTGTCATTTTAATGATTCCAAAGTCATCCCCCCCAACATGGAATCAGGGAAAGGACTATAAGGACTAAAACACATTCATAAAGAAGGGCTCATCTTAACTGCATCTCATCAAGAGATTTGGAATAGTTCTAATTTTTGCTTCCCACTATTGGGTTTCCCAAAGCAACCTCTATGATAAAAGCTATCCTACCTTACATCTTCTGAATATCCAATTCTCCTTGGGACATAAATAGACACAATGCTAATGCAAGTTCAATAAAGCAAAAAAAGAAAAGTAGATGTAGATATGGATCAGTTTATCTATCACTAGAGAGAAAAACAACTCCAAGAATCTCTAATAACAAGGTGGCATGTTTTAGAAGTGGTCCCTTACTGCTTTTTGGTTTGGCTTTTTTTCTGACTGAAGTGGAAATTGAAGATTTGTATTATTATTGCTATACATGCACCCAAATAGTTGCAAACTAGATTGACAATGTGTGAAACCATTTCCTAAATTTGGAGTGTTAATTGTGCCCTGCAGTAGGATGATCGACTTCAAATGGCTCTCTGGGCAAGGAGAGGAATTGATGAAGACACAACTGAAATTTTGAACACTGCAGCAGAACTTCATAAAGCATTCCTCTTAGCAGGATGTCTGGGAGAAGGGGGAGGCTTCAATTTGTACAGTGAATATCTTGAGCCAACATGGAGAATTTAATTAGAAGACCTCATCCTCCACAGATGAGACTCTGCAACAGTGGGTGTGGGAACCATGGAAGTCTGAATGCAAGCATCAGTCCAGCCTTTGGACTGTGTTTGCAAAGTGTCCACACTTTCCCTGCTGTGAATAATAAAGCCTGCAAATGGTTGCACATGTGTTTCCATTTATCTGCTAGCAGCCATGACTCACTGCTGGGCGCTCAGCCGGCTCCACTCCTTGGCCGTCAGCAAGACCCGCCTCCAGCCTGGCTTCCTGACCCTAGCATTGTCAAAACACTTATACGCACTCTTTCAGTGCCTATTATAAATTTGTTTATGTACTCCCAGGACATTCTAGGGTGATTTTATAGTAAGCAAACATTCTTCTCTTCAGTATCTTCTGGTCAATATTTAGAGTGAATGAAGATGTCATCGCTGAGTTCATGTGGGACACTGAAGTAGCAGACGTTAAGGCTTAGTGTGTCTACACAAAGTTCCATAAAGTTTACCATGCAGAACATTAGACAAAGACCATTTTCAGAGAAAGTGACAGAATATCGTTTAGGACATTCCAAGCAGAGAAACCAAAATTACATGAAAATACCATATTATATGGGGAAAAGATGCCTCAACCAGCATACCAATAATCATTTGATGGACATTATACTCTAGTGTGAATGTCTAAGAATATGTGCTACGCTTGGCACTTAACATATTCTGTCTCTAAAATATTCAAGAATATTTAGAGTTCTTTTTTGTTAGGAACCTGGATGAAATGACATTCAACCAATAAACTCCAAACATGGGAAAAACCATCTCCTTTACCAGAAGAGTCAAAAACAGTCTCCCAAATTTTGTGTCAAAAGACTACTAAGAATGCATTGGTATTGAGCAAGTTCTTTAGTTCATATTTATTGAAAATCAGATTTCTCACTGATGCCAAAACTCAAGGTTGCCTAGAAACGCCATCTTCTGTCTTAAGATTAATGCAGGGAGAAAGATAGAGGATGCCTTTTTCCCCAAAACTCTGGAACTAGTATCGACCACATGTCTGTCTTGATGAACCAAGTACAGTAAATTGGTATTCTGCCTTCACAGTGATGTCTATTTTCTTCAGCAGCTGTTCCTTTATTTCTGGAGAACTCCTTAAGGTTGACTGCCTTGCTAGTAGCAGCTACACCTTCTTCAGCACCTTGCACCAAGCCTGGCCTTCTAAAACAGCAAAGTCTGGGTGGAGGCAGGTCCCAATTAGGGTCCTAGATTAGCTCAGTACCATCAGCTCAGTGGGAAAAGGCCAAGTTCTAACCTTGGTTTTGAGGAAGAGAGCTCACATCAGGGCGCCTCCTATAATTGCATTCCTTCTAAGCTCCACTGCTCTCATAATTCTGACAAAAATTACTGTTAAAAAAAAAACACAAGAGCCCGGTTGCTGCCCGGACTCATGGCGAGCGGCTGCTCTTAAGTGAGGAATGGCAGCCTGAGAAGGGTGGGGGACAACTGTCAAGCGAAGGCAGCCACAGACCCAATCTCCCAAAGCCTGAGGCGAGGGAAGGGAAAGCAGCGCACGCTCCGACTGGAGCAGGCCAACCGCCCGTTTTGGCCCAGCGCCACCAGGAGGAGGGGCTGCAATTCCCTGGAGCCCATTAAAAAGCCAGGCTTAGGCTGCAACCCGGAGAAGAAAACATCCTCCAGGAGGCAAGAAGCGGGAGCTATCGGCGAGGCGGCTTTCTTTTCTTTTTATTCCTCCCAGACGCGGGAACCCCATCCCGAGAGAGAGGCTTGACTGCAAGGCAAACTTTGCGAAGGGCAGCCTCCTGCGGAAGCGGCACACGACCCCCGCGGAATCGCCCCAGAGACCGAGCTCAGAGGACTGAGCGGGGACGCGCGCGCGCGCCTGTTCTGGATGAGGCGGCAGGAACCGTGAGCAGTCAAGCCTCGGCCGCCCCCTCCGCCAAGCCCGCCTTCCCTCCCACCCGCTCCGCAAGATGAGCGCTACGCTCCCGAGCCTCCTGGCCTCGCTGGCCGTCTTGCTCCTGGGGAGGGTGGACCGCCTTGCCGACGCCTGCAGCTGCTCCCCGGTGCATCCGCAACAGGCGTTTTGCAATGCAGATGTAGGTAAGAAAAAATAAATAAATAAACATAAAAGACGGCTGACCGCCCTCCTCCTCCTCCTCCTCCCCTTTCTCTGCGGCTCCCCTAGTGGGCTTTTTCCTCTCGGGGCTTGCTCGACCCCGCGTTTCTCTCATCGCGGGCAGCCCCCTTTTTCCTCCCCTACGGGCGAACTCACTTGCTTAGCGGCCAAAACAACCCCACCCCTTGCGAGGAAAGGAGCCCGCACGCTGATTCCCGCTTAGTCCCTGCCTGGGCAGCGGCCAGCGGTTTCCGTCGTTACTGCGGGCGTCTGAATGCTCCCGGGTTGATTCTGCAGATCCCTTCGGTTCAGAAAAACAAAACCAAACCACAACCAACCACCACCTTAAACAAAAAAAAAAGAAAAAGAAAAAGCGAAGTGCCGGCCCGCTTCGCCTTGCATTTGGCTTCCTTTTCTCTCTCCCTCCCCGCCTTTCGCTCTAGCGCGTCTCGCTGACCTGATCCACAGGAATTCGTTTGAAAAGCACAAAGACAACCGCGGTCTGAAATTCCTAATTTCTGGCGAGAGGCTTTCTGCCTTGCAAAAAAAATGTAGGCTGCTGCCAGACTCTGAGGGAACAGCGTCGAAATGGGGAGGGGAGGGGAGGGGAGAAGAGGAAGTATGTGGAAATTGGAAGAGAAACGACCGCAAAACGAAAACTTCACAAAGGCGAGCTTGAACCATATAGTAGTGTTTGTCAACCTTGGCGATTTTAAGATGTTTGGACTTCAACTCCCAGAATTCCCCAGCCAGCAGGGGCTGGGGAAGTCTGGGAGTTGAAGTCCAAACATCTTAAAGTCCCCAAGGTTGACAAACACATCATGATATAGGGCCACCTTCTCTGACCCAGAAAGGAAAAGAATGAGTTCCCCCTTAGATTGTGTAGTAAGGATTTTAAATATGGCTTTGAGAAAGCAAAACTCCATTTTAGAATGAGAGGTTTCAGGCTGCAGCCAAATTTCCCTAACCCCCACAAATCGTTTGGCAACCGAGGTAGATCCAATCTACCTTGCTGGACAGTTCTGCTTTGAGTTTAAACAGAGTTCTCATGTCCTTCCCTGCCTTGAACTCCCAATGCAGATATACTTCCGTTGTGCCCTGGGATTTCCTCAGAATTCTCAGGCCAAAAGGGCCACTTCACTGTTTCCAGGTTGGGGCAAATCAGAATTACGGGGTTTCAAAAAACCAGGGTTTGGAATGAAAGAAAGCAGAAACGGGAGGCAAAGAAGGGTTAAAAAGCTCCAGAGCTGTGAAGTGGCAATGGAAATGAACCAGATTTCCATTCCATATATATACACATACGTACATACACCTATATACATACACATATATGGATTTTTTAATATATATAAAATCTCTTTACAGTCTCTTAAACTCCTGACTCAGGGAAAGAACATTTTTGGCTTTCCTCTAAGAGAAGCTGGAGTCCGTTTTAAGTGTGGCTATGTTCACTCTGTTGTGTTTTTGCTTTTAGTTGTATGTCATTAAAGCTCCCCCCACTCCCCCCCCCCCAATTAATGAGTGCTTTGAGCAGCCTTCCAGCAACCACTGGTCCCATCTCTGTGGGCTTTTTGCTTGCTCCATCATCATCATCATCAACATACTTCCTGTGTGGTAATCAAGCCAGAGGCCCAAAGTTTTTGTGGGAAGGGGTGGGAGTGAGGGTGGGGAAATCTAACTAAGAGCTGTTGTTCACAGAGTAATGTGGCAATATTTGAAGACAGATGTAAAATCATCCTGCGGGACCCCCTTCTTGCTCTGAAAGAACTAATTTTATCCCCAAATTTATTCCCAGAGTTTGACAGCCTCCATCTGCCCAGTAACAAAAAGAAGTGCTTAAGAAATATAGGTAGTCGTTGACTTATGACCACAACTGGGACTGCAATTTTGGTTGCTAAATGGCGTGGTTGTTAAGTGAGTGATCATGTGACTGAACCTGATTTTACGACCAGTTTTACAGTGGTCACTTAGCAAATTGTGTGGTTGATAAATGAATCATGGGGTCGTTAACTGAATCTGGCTTCTCCCACATGACTCTGGTTGTTGGAAGCTGGCTGGGAAATGGCAACCATTGAAAACGCAAGCTGGTTGCCCAGCGCCCAAATTGTGATCACATGACTGGGGGGTGGTTGGATGGCTATAACTTCAAGGATGGGTCGTAACTTCTTTTTCCTGAGATCATCGTAACTTTGAACCATTGTTAAATAAATGATCATAAATTAAGGACAACCTATAATTGGTTCGGGGACTATTTCTTTGGCCTGAGATCAGAAAATTAAGAACCATCAACCTTCTTAACCTCTGGATTCTGAACCAGTGGTCCAAAGGCAGCCAGGTTATCATTTGGAACCTACTCCACAGAACTTGGTTTTTAAAGTGAAGTCAAAACCTGAATATATGAAGTAGTAATAAGGGGGGGGGGGGGAGCATTTCCGAGCCTACATGTTGTTCTAGCTTCTGAGCTATTGTACATTGTTCCCAAGCAACTGGGATTCAAGAACTGGATGCCCATTTAATTCTTTGTTTCACCTGCTAGCTTTGGAATCTAAGATTCTGAAGGCCCTTCATAAGCCTTTTCTTATTTCAGTCCATCCAGAGTTCTGCTTTGTGGGTAGTTGCTTTTTGTGAGTGGGAAAATGTCTCCAGCAAGGCCTACATCCCAGCATGGCTGAGACCCTCATGAGAAAAAACATGCTCCTTGTTTCCATCTTGATTTACTCAAGGTCTTGTGATATCATCATATGCCTCTTTTTCTTGGCAGTTGGAAAGAAAGAATGAACGAGTTAAAGGGGAAGAGACTCTTGTATTACTGGTTTAAACCAGGCATGCTGGATTGCATCCTTCACTTGTTGCTCTTATTTTTTTGACATTGTCTTTTTCTTTTCCCCATTTGCTAAGCTTGGAATCTGTTGGAAATGCTGGCTATGACAGGGCTGGCCTTCAGTTTCATCTTTTCCTCCCTGTGAAATTCCTTTTATTAAACCTTAACATAATAAGCAAACAACTCAGCCCTCAGTTTTCTGGGCTTTGCTCTACAGTTGGGATTTGGAAATATTTTGGTGGGGCAGCTTATCTGTCCCACTGATTCTGACTGTCAGCATTTGCAGAATTGGGCTTCCCAAGCTGCTTTCCTTGATTTTGTAATGTCTCCAGGAATTGAGTGGCTGCTGTCAGCAGCAACTGTTTGTAGTTTCGTTTTGCTATCCAGTATCTCTTCCCTCCATGAGAATTTCTGAGTAAAGGAATTTCTGCACTAGGGATCTTGTGACTTTTTCAACCGCAAAAACATCCTTCTGTTCCTTGAAATTAGCTGAAATCCTTGTTTATACTTCCTTGGATATTGAGACAGAAACAGCTCTTTTGGGTTGCCATCAACTATGCCACAAGTCTATAGCCAAAGTGCCCTGCCGAGCCCCTAGTGCTTTTGCAAATTGCAATTAATGACATATTTTAATTTTCCAGGGAAGCACTGCTTCCTAATCTTTTGGAACAGCAGGGACACACACACACA
>JAEANM010004216.1:10672-21121 GCA_017656035.1 Myanophis thanlyinensis
TTTCAAGATTTACAGGCTCTTAAACATTAGAATAATTTTATTTTACAAGTCTTTGTGAAACCCCACCTACATTGTCAAATTCAAGGTGTATAGCTGCTGATGTGATGATAATCCTGTTAGTATTTAATGTGCCATGGGGCTCTTTATTTTTGCGGATTGTCCTATTCACTTATTTCTAGTATCTCTTAAATTGGCTACCACAGTCTGGCTTTTCATCAGCCAGAACAAGTTTTGAAAAGGAAAGTTAACAGCCTGATAGCAGTGTGGCCGAGATATGAGAAAATCCATACCGGTCGGTTAATCATTTTATTTTAAACGATGTATTTTTTCTGTTTTAATTTTAACAGCTGGAATCTAAGCTGTACCTATAGAGAAGAATATTTGTAGCTCAGGGATGAACTGAGTTCTAGTTTTTGTTCAATCCTGAGCTACAAACATTCTTTTCAATCTAAAAGGTAAAATAATTGTTTTCATGACACACTAACTAACAATAGTCACAGGAAAAATAGATGAGCCTCCTTTGTTTCTTTCCAGACTTCATTAGTATTTCAGAACATCGGTTCCCTGAGCACAAAATGGAGTATAATTATTCTGGATCCTTTAGGTATTACAGAGGGAAGTTACTTGATGTAGAAAATGTAGGTCATAATAGGAGATTCAGTATGAAAGATGGGGAGAGAACTTGGCAGTAGGCTACCCAATATGTTGATTTCCCAGAGATGTGGCTGTTGTCTGTAGTGACAGAAACAATAGACATCTGACTGATATCTGAGAACCAAACCTACGTGGTTCAATGGAAAAAGAGAGGGACTGGTCATGTTTCAGATAAATAGTGTGTGTTGGGGAGAAGTTCTTGGAGGGATGTTGGTGTATTGGTATGTAGCCTGTGTATTAACAGAAGGTTTGAATGAAGAGAAAGAATCCATTGAACTAAAAACATGACATGTTTTACACACTACACATAGAGCAGACTCAATTATAAAGCAATGAGTATGGCACTTCAAAGTACGGCACAAGCAAAGCAGGACAGATTTGGAGCAAGAAATACACTCTGAAAACCTATACAGTACTATTTTCTTTCCACAACGAGAAGTTTAGCAACATTTCTTGCCTCCATCTATTGAAAGCAATAGTCCACACAGGGCTCTAATTAGATTTCCTCCCTGAGGATGCATTGCTTTTACACTTTTAATCTACTGAAAGTAGGTAATTGGTAGCTTTACAATCATTGGTACAGCTACCTACAGTGGTGGAAGCATGACACACATGTGACAGTATCATAGTGCAAAAACCTGCCCATGAATTCTTGCCTCCCAATGTTGGACACAAGTATGACATCATAGGACTTGCATCATGACATTGTAATGTATGTTTCATCATGTGCCTTCTACTTTTCCCTTATATGTTTATCTTTGTAATGATTGGGGCTATAATCCCCAGTTTCTTCTGATAGCCAAGACAGATGGAATTAAAGGTCAAAGTATCTGAAGGACTTGTGATTATTTCTGCTGTAAGGAAAAATGAATCCTCAGCCCATATCATATTCAGAGAAAACAGAGCTGGGTTTTGGTTGTTTTTCTTCTGAATACGCTTGGGATTTTCTGCAGATTTTTACAATTTTAGAAAAGGAAACACAGAAAGCTGTATCAGATCAGACTGCTGATCCACCAAATCCAGTTCTCAGCATTGTTTGGCATTTTGGGAGTTATAAACCAGACTCCTTTCCCACCATAATTGAACCTAGAGCCTTTTGAAAGCCATGTAGTACCACTGGACTACAACCTATCACTAAACATTGGACAGAAAAATAAACGAGCTACTTATAAATCAATTCCTGGTCTCCTCCTTTTCCTATTTCAGCAGAAAGATATTGAAGCAGGAAATTAGCTTGGGCAAGAGCATAGCTGGTATCAAACTATGGACGCCAAGATGACTAAGATAAGATCCACCATACTCTCTTACACCTTGGATTTTTAATGTTTAAAAAGGATTATATTTAAAAATCAATCCAATCAAAAAAATTTGTTGCTCTGAGTTAAGAAAATACTTTGTCTTGTGGTTCCACCTGCACACTCCAACTGGATAGGCATCTGAATGTTATTTCAGATTAGCAGCAGATGAGAGGCAAAAATTATCAGCAGATGAGAGGCAGGGAAAAATATTACTTTGGGATGGGGAGATTGTTGCTCTCTTCACCATCATACACTACTTGGGATAGTACTTCTTTCTGCTATAATGTTAAAATCGGCCGTAGTAATGGATTTAAACAGTCATGCAATCATGGGAGTTCCTGCTGGAGACATTTGTCCCATTTGCTAACTTCTAGGGGCATTTCCAGATGGAAAAAAAAGTCAAAGCCAGAGTTCTTTTTTATATGCTTTAGGCCATTTCCCTTTGCTTATGTGGGCACACACCCATATGCACATTTGTGCTCCTTTTAACTTCCCTTGGGAAGCTCTCTTGGCTGACATGGCCCTTGGAGAAACAACAGATGTCTATTTACTCACTTGCCATTGCATGGGATTGTGGTACAGTTTGCAGATTCTATTGCAGCAGCCACAACACTATGCTATTTTTATTTGCATTGTTTTGTGCCATCAGCCACAACATCATCCACAGGAACCTTTGTACAAACTGCAATCAGCCCATCCCATTGAACTGTCCTACAGATCTTGAGTCTGTGGCAGCAGCCTACTATAAATAATATTGGATACCTGGTGACTGTTAGTTGATAGCCTCTTTTCCCATGACTCACCTAAGTGCCCCACAGGAAAGCCCTCCATCCCATGCCTGTTACATCAAATCAGCATGCGATATAAAGAATCCAGATCTCATCTGAACCATAATTTTGCCTGTAAATTGATAATGCACATGATTTTGGTAGTATGCATTCAGGATTGAAGCATCACACTGAGACAAGGAGATTTGTGTAAATAGCCTTCCCACTCTTAATTACCTTTCATCCTTTTTTTTGTAGGATCAAGCCCTAATTCCTTCAACCTTCTCCCTTCCTACCTGTTTTAAAACTTTTAAAGTAGAGCCTACCTTGGCCAGCAGTAATGGGCTAGCTTCATGTTCTTGCTGAAAATATTCCTTTGTCAAATAACTCTTTTTTTTCCTTTTCAAATAACTTCTGTGTTGATGTCTTAAAAGTAATTAGATAAAGGATGACCATACACACACATAATGCTGGCAAAAAAGGAAAAGGCAAACATGCCCAATAGGTATAGAAGAAAGAGGTAAGAACAGCTAAACTTGGATATATATTTTGTGAATGGGTTTAGGCTGCCACAATTATGAACCGAAACGTACTTAGCAGCAATTGAAGGTGCTGAGAAGTTGAAGTTTTTAGAAGTTTGTTGTTGCCCATGTGTGTGTGTGTGTGCACACGTATACATACATGGATACATACACACTCTTTCTTGGTACCAAAACTCCACTTTCACAGTGTTCAGTTTGGGTTCCATCACTTCAGTTGAGACTTCACATTCTTCTGGGCAGTGTAATCTTGTAAATCCTATGCTCTTATTCAACCCGAGAGTCATAAATTTATCTGTTAACATTTTTCTAATGGATGGTGACCCTTGGGTGCTGGAAAGATGATGAATAGAGTCAATCTAAGAGTGTACTATGAAATAACTAGGGTTCTTTATCATAGGTATCAAGGGGGGGATGCATATATGTGTTGGTATACAGTATTTCTCCAGATTCTTCTTCTGGAGTATCCCCAGGTCAGTGATCAGAATTTTTAGAGCCAAACTTCAATCTTTAATGCTTGAATTCTTGATGTAGGTTCAGAAGATAGGTTTGGGGGCTATAAGGCAGTTGGGCAGTGCAGTTAACAGCCCCACAGATCTCTACCCTGGATGCAAGAAGTCTATTTAGTTCATTATAAGTTGCTTGGTTTTTTTTAATGTAGCCAGGAACAAGCAGCCTCCAGGATGACTCCCACTTAGCTATATATGTTGGTTTATTTCTGCCTTGGGTTTAAGACGAGAAAGTAGAAGTCTTGAGCAAATTTAATGGCTAATGCTTGTTCTCCCTAGCCACCTTATTTGTCAATGGTGGACTACAGCATATAATTGGACAATATGGCTCCAACACCTATTTGTGAAGTTTCTTTATTTGCATTTTCATTCTGCTTTCCAAGAAATTCAGTATGCTGAACCTCACAAAAAACTTTTGAGTGGGGCAGGCTAAGAGTAGACAGTCCATAGGCAATGATTGTCAAGCTTATGGCAGCCACTCACAACTAAGAATGTAAATTCTTATAGTCTTACTAACCAGGTTTATTGAAAAGGAAACACCCCCATTATGTTGGCTTACTGAATACCTTTACTTTAGCTTCCCATTATCCACTAAGTTTGCTTAGGCCAGAGCTTTCTGATCTTAACACCTGAAGATACCCTGGTGAGATAGCTATCAATTTTTCTAGAAAAGGAGAAAAATTGAAATGTTCCAGATTTGTACAATTTTGTAAGGTGAAATCATCTCTCCCAAACCATTGGGCATTCAGATTGCTATACCAAGTGAAACATTGGCCTGTCCCTTGGAAAAATATTTTATGGATGCTATCATGTGATTGTATGGAAAATTAAGGTAGCATTCTTTTCCTTTCCAAATGAGCATTCAGTATTGCCATCTTTGGTTCTTTTTGAACTGTCTTTTATTTATATATTTTTCTTTTTTCTATTTCATTATTTCTCACACACACACACATAAACATAGAACTAAAATATGTTGCATTGCTTACTATCCTATTTACTTTATTTCAGTCTGATTTATCCCGACTTAAATTCCTAGAATAAAAATAGAAGATTCATAGTAAACTTCAGTGGCTGCTTTAGAACAAACTAAATGTTGAATTGCAAACAGAGTAAAACCAAAAAAGCTCAGAGAATATTTTCAGAATATTGAAAATGACTACATTGAAAATCTTACAGTAATTATACCAGTAAGAATAAAAATGCAATAAATAGTACCCTATTTTGTCACACTAGTTAGTTGAGGGTGAAGGTTTATTCTCCGAACTTGTGGGTTGGTTTTTGAACATTTCGTTACCATGCTAACATCTTCAGCAGAGTTTACGTGATGTCAGTGGTTTAGGGTTAGGGTTATGGATGGCAATAGTTAAGTGTATAAGTTAAAAAAAACTAGGAAGATAAAAAGACCTTGATTTCTGGTGACTCCATGGAAATAGTGTAATTTCATTGGTGGCAATACAGAAATAATTTACCATTAATTTCTTTTTTTCAATGTCCTTATTTTTCAATTTCCCAGTGCAGCCTACAATCTTGGCATTTTGTGGGCTTTCTCATCCATGTATTAAGCAGACCTACTGGTAATTCAGGTTATTTTATTTTCCAAGGTTAACCAAAGCGCAGCCTTTGGCACTTTCCATCACTTTATAGAGTTCATGAAATCCACACATTTGTGAAGGCCTTCAATCTGCCACTGTTTGCAAAAAAAACCCTTCATGAATATGTCTCAGATCACCAGATGTTAAATTTCTCTTTTCTTATGTGAGAACTGACAGTGTTACACTAAACATAAAGTTGGCCATTTTGTCTGTCCCAAATCTATGGGTAGCAAGGGTGGTAGATGTCCCCTACAGGAGATTTAGTACTATGGTGTCAGAGCAGGGGTGTTTTCTCCCAGATGCTATTTTGGTGTGTGAGAAAAGTTACCACTGTGCCAGGAGTAAGTTCCTTCTTGTGCCAAATAGCAAATTCTGTGATTATGAGGTAAACTCCTAGCTACTCTTTAATGGCTAACAAATGCAAAGCCACAATATGCATATAACACAGCATATGGATTGTCTCTGTGGAGATGATCTGGATGGGAAATAAGAGAGGGTGGGTGTTGAAATGGGATTTGAAAACTGATTTTATGTCATAGTTATTAAAACAGGGACTACACTCAAACATCATGTTAAACCAAAATCAGACAGTGTGTAGGATGTGTTATCTAAACCAGCTTCATTTCCTTTTTGGCAGAGAATGCTAAAATATTAAATTGAAATATTTCATTTAATGAATATTTCATTTAATTCGGTTTTCCGTTCAGGGGTGCCTATGTAAGGAAGGTGGGTGGGTCTCAAATGTGAGCAGTGATGGGAAGAGCTGATGTTTGTTCAAAGTAAGTTGTTCTTCTCTGCGAGAATAAGGTTGTGATGAACTGTAAAGCAAAAATGGAGCATTTTATTTTCTGTTCTGTTGAGGGCAGTTTGATGTTGGACTGAAGAAAGCAATGGGTTAGGGTTTCCCTCCCAAAAATGGGAGGGAAACTGTCTGACACTCCCTCTCGCATTCTGGTACGGTCTTTTTATTTTTCAGAAATCTAAAATCATTCTACAGAAAGAAAAACTTTTCTTGGTAGGGGTGTCCCAAAAAATAAAATGGCCATTTGTGTGCTTTAAATTTAGGTTAGCTTTATGCTTGCTTAACTGGGTCAGCTTTCTCCTCTTAGAAAATAATCTATTATAATCTGGAAGAAAATAATGATGAGAGTACTCTCGTGAGATGAATTTTTATTTTTTTTAAAAATTGTCCTTAGGAAACAAATCTTGAAGGCAAACAGCTTTGTTAGCTATGCATTTAGAACGACTCTGCATTTCTGGTTCTGTTTGCAGCTGGAAAATAGAAATCCATCTATCCTGTTTTTGAAAATTTCAGAGTCTGGTAGGACTGTCACAAACAGTAGGAGTAGCCACTAGTGTTGCTAATTTGGATTGTACTGATCGTACTGTGTTGTTTTTAATCCAAAAAAAGCACCTGACTGATGTTCTTCTATATTGGCTATTTAAGCTGCCTATTTAGCCCTTGCAAGTGGTTCAGGTTAAAGCATTGGGCTTCTCCAAAGAAACAAGCAGAGAGGCCATTGGGTCCCCCTTGCTATGGTAACTGCTAGGAATATGTATTGCATCATCTCAGGCTTAATCACATTTTTTGTGGATGGGCGTTCTATAGAGAAATATCCAAATTATCCAACAATGAACAACAAACAGGAATGGACAAAGCAAAGAGCAATGGAGTTATAATTGCTCTGGCCTGATTTTAGTCATATTTTGGTAGTGAAAAGGGACATTAAGCAAATGATAAGAACACAAATGCTGGCCATCATTAGTATCTGCCAGATTCCTGATGTGAAATTAATTTTTGAGAGGGACCATTTTTTGACCTGCATAAAGACTAAAGAGATATGGGTAATCTAAGTAAGCAATCAAGCTCATAAACAGAGAAACTTAATAGAAAATCTTTGCAGCTGCTGCCAGTAAAGGAAGATCTACCATTTATACTAGAATAAAGGCATATGCATGTGTGCAATATAGAAAAAACTGATGGGAGGTGTGAAGAGTTACAGGAAACAGATGGAAGATCTAAATTGCCAGAGTGATAGCTCTACATTGGAAGGACAATGTTACCAACTGAGCTGCTATATCTGTGAATAATTTGGTGAGGCATCTTTAGAAGATTCTGGCTTCCATGTCACAGCCTCAGATACAAGTTTCTCTTGTTTGAGGATAATACAAAGATGTACATCAGCTGAGCATAGTACAGGAAAAGTAATTTTGGGAATAGAACAGCGAGCCAAATAAATGAAAGAGATGGGATAAGAACTGGATATTCAGCTAAGTTTCCTTTAACCAATACAATTCAAAATACCTTTCCAGCCTCAAATACCTATCATCCAGTCAAGCTATCCTTGCTTCCATTACATCCATGCCCTGATTCATACATTGTCTTTTGTGTCAGTTCCGAAAGGAACACAAGAAAGCTTCCTATTAAATTTCCTTTGATCTCAATCCAGTTGCAACTGAAATTCTTTAATATATTTGCCTGAGATGGGGCAAGGGGATGACACACCTGTTTGTTTAAGCCCAGTTTTATGTATAAAACAAGGTGGAGATTACTGAAAGGTGGGGGAATGGTATATTGTTGGTAGAAAGCTGAATTCTGCTAACAGGGGAATTTATCTTTTTGTCCCCCAAAGATATATTATTTCTTGAATGACAGAAATTAAAGTCTGCTTTGTGAGAGCAAGAATGCAGCTTGACTTCCATAAAGTAAGCTGTGAGAAGGGGGGGCACTGAGCTCTTTAAATGTCACCAAGGCCAATTGTATTGATTGCATGCTGTCTCTAAGGCAATGCCAGAATTCTTAACGGAGTAATAAATATGCTTGCTGAGACTCGATTTGCTTGGCAACATATTTCAGGGATTGTGAATAAAATCAGGCAAGCAGACTGATAGGAACACCCAAGATGATGGGAAAGGAAAGGCTTTTTCACTGTGTGAAAAGAAAGTTATATATCTAGCCCTTGACTTAGTCACAATTGAGCTCAAAATTTCTGTTGCTAAGTGAGGCAGTTGTTAAGTGAGTTGCACCTCATTTTACAAGCTTTTTTTCCACAGTTAAGTGAATCACTGCAGTTATTAAGTGAAATGAGATCATCAAGCAAATCTAGGTTCCCACATTGACTGCTTGTTGGAAACCAGGTGTGAAGGTTATAAATGGTGAACACATGACCCCAGGACAGTGCAACTCTCTTAAATGCATGCCAGTTGCCAAGCACCTGAATTTTGATCACATGACCATGGGGATGCTGCAGTGGCCATTAAATGTGAAAAATGGTCCTATCACTTTTTTCAGTACTGTTGTGACTGAGCAGTCTCTAAACATATATTTTGTAAGTCAAGGACTACCTGTTACTGGGTGTGTGAACAGGCCCAAGTGGGGAGGACTGATTGCTGATGGAATCCCGCAGGACGGCTGCCTCATTACTGTACTAAAATTACTGTCTTTGGTGTGTCTTGTGCTAGCAAACATCACTTCATTTTGATACTTTTCCCGTAGGAATTTGTCTGGAAAATCTAACACATGCCTTTAACCCTAATCATTATTACATGTTGTAATACTATTACTTCAGATCTGTAAATTATAACTGAGATCATGTTCTAATATGTATTTTGTAAGTTCTCTTGTCTTTATATTTACCAATATATTAGTTTTGAAATGCCATGCTGGTTTTTCCCATTTGTACATATACTACTGTTGAAATCTTGGTTTTGACTCATTTGCCTATTTCTCATTGGTAACACAGATTATTCAGATTATTTTATATAGCAATACAGTATGTTGCAATGATATATTTATCTAGGTTAAGGTATTTATCATAGCTCTTTAAGGTAGCCATTTAATAAATCAAGGTGGAAATCAGAAAAAAACAAACACATGCTACTTCGTAATGTGTAGATTGTTGTGCTAAATTTATCCTATGCTTCAATAGATCTCTCTATTCTAGTATCTTGGTCAGGTCCCTTCATTGCTGCATCAGTGAGACATTGATGATCAATAAAGGATTAGTTCTGCCATGTCATGAAGGGTTTGTTAAGGTGGGATTGGGTAACTTGCTGGCTGGTTTGTATTCACATAATTTGACCTGTAACCTCACATACCCACAGGGTATCTGGTGACAAAAATTAAAGTAATTCCATTCCCAATGGGCCAAGTTTATTTATTTATTATTCAAGACACAGACCTACTTGGAAGTCAAGCAAAAGCATGCATTAAGGAAATCTATTTGATTTGATTGCTATGATGACTGACATGTGATCTGCAGACTGATGGGATTCATCTTTACAAGGTGCTAAAAGCAAGGCTGAGTTTTGTGAGCCTCTGAGTTGGTGGAATATCCCCCTTGGGAATTTGGGGCCATTTGTTGTGAAGAGTCAGTCCAACCAAATATGCAAGATTTTATTGCAGCTGCTTGCAAGTGAAATATGGCAACTACTGTTACACCTGTTAGGAACAAAACGTATTGTATACTGTTTGCCAGCTAGATCATTATATAACGATCTAGCTGGTAAACAATGAGCTAAAGGGAACGTAGGGGTCTTCTTAGTCAGCCATTAACCATCACCCCTTTAAAACCAAGAATCTTCTTTTCTTATGGTGGCATAAAATGTATAGTATATTCAGAAAGTATTCAGACCCACTTCACTTTTGTCAATTTTGCTATGCTGTAGCCTGATTCTACAGTTGTTGAAATTCATTTTTTTTCTCATTAATCTATACTTAGTGCCCATTAATAACAAAGTGAAAACAGAATTTTAGAAATGTCTGTAAATTAATGAAAAAAAAAAAAAACTGAAATATCACATTGGCATAAGTATTCCAGCCCTTTGCAACAACACATGAAATTTGGCTCTGGTGCCTCCCATTTCTCTTGATCATTGCTGACATGTTTCTACACCTTGATTGGAGTCCATCTGTGGTAAATTAAATGGATTGGACATCATTTGGAAAGGCATACTTCTCTCTATAGAAAGCCTCACAGCTGGGCCAGAAATATCGGACACAGCATAGATTGGGAAGATTGGGAAAAGACATGGAGGATTAACCAAAAAATAACAAAATCGGTAGTATATAAAGAAAACCAATATAAAAT
>JAEANM010004217.1:0-21115 GCA_017656035.1 Myanophis thanlyinensis
GATCTGCAATAATACGAATCTCCGGGGGAAGTTCATTCCATAGGGTGGGTGCTGCCACAGAGAAGGCCCGAACCCTCTATGCTTCCCACAATGAGAAGGAACGTATCAGGTAAGACCAACGTCCTATCTCATCATACCTCCCTCAAAAGTCAGTTTTTCATGTATGTCAACCCTGAGCCCTATTAACTTTTATGCTGTCATTCACATCACATCCTTTGAGTGAAAATAGATTTTATAGCAGAGAGGCGCTAATCTGTTATACCTATTATCCTGGATCAGGAATTGATAATATTTACAGGCACCAATTTATTGCTAAAAATATTTCAATAAATAAATATTACAGACTACTTGCAAGGTTGACAAATATTTGATTTCAGTGTTCTTGCATGAATGATAAAGCTATTGAAGAATTAATGTTTTTTAAAATTTACTTTGGGGAGTTCTGTGATTACTATTAATTGATGTCATCTGGACTGCATCTCCATATATGTTGAACTTTATTCTGGAATGACATGTTTTAATTCTACATTTTCCATGGTTAAAACCTCAAAAGGAACTACATTCTTAGGAGATGGAAGAAATGCACTGCAGTCCTATGCAAAATCCAGAAGCACTGGAATACGTATGCACTTATTTTTATTCTTCCTCCCTATTTTGTTGTAATATGGTACCACCAGAGGTTATGTGTCTTATAGGACCAGTTCCTATCTCTTTCTTAATACTATTCATTCTTAATTAAACAGATTTTATATCCCAACCCTGAGGTGTTAAAATGGAAGAGAAGAAATGATCAAGTATTATATGTTTACTTGATTTAATTGGTGCTTAAGAAAAAAATCTACTTATGTACAGGTAATCCCTCGGTTACAAGCGTTACAAATGAACGTTCAAAGTTACGCGATAAGCACCCCCTAGCATTTTTGAGCAAGTCCTGAAACTATGAATTTAGTAGCACCACGGCAGTTGTTCTCCCTTACAAATAAACTGCAGTGGCTCTGCAACATTCATCTTGAATGTTGCTGGCTGAAATGGAGCTTCTGAAGGATGGATTCACCCCTCCAACATTCCATTTGGGCCTCCAGAGGCCTCGCCTGGCACCTTGCAGGCCGAAATGGAGCTTCCGGGAGCAGAATCCACTCCTTAGAAGCTCCATTTTGGCCTGCAAGGAGCAAGACAATGCCTCTGGAGGCCCAAACAGAGCTTCTGAGAGACAGATCCTCCCCTCGGAAGCTCTGTTTTGGCCTTCAACTTACTACTGAAGCCTGAACAGAGCATTGGAGGGCTGGATCTGCCCCTTGGAATCTCCATTTCAGCCAGCAATTTGCTGGGTGAGGCCTGCAGAGACCCAAATGGAGCTGCAGAGGGGTGTATGTAGCTGAAAGGCTGGAGAGGAGACTGCTTGCTAGATCTTCACAAGATAAGTGACCTAGCACAACAGGTTGGGTGGAGAGAAAACCAATTTTGGAGAGCATCAGGTATTTCAGTGGGTGAGGTGGGCCTTGGGTGGTCTTAGGCAGATAGCCTGTTCCATCACTAGAACCCCCTCCCCATGGCCTTCCCCACCCTGAAATATGTCATGTGCACTTAACGAGCCTCGCATTGGATTAGCCCAGGGGTGGGCAATTATGACTCCTTCATGACTCGTGGACTTCAGCTCCCAGAATTCCTGAGCCAGCATGGCTGGCTCAGGAATTCTGGGAGTTGAAGTCCACGAGTCATGAAGGAGCCATAATTGCCCACCCCTGGATTAGCCCATTCAAGGTACGTGATTCACTCCCACAAATCCTCTGGTTACAGATGGAATGGGCAGGCTCCATTATATTCGTAACTTGAGGACTATCTGTAAACTGGAGCAAGTGAGCTAATGACCAGGCTATATTCTAAATAGGGAAATCTCCAGTTGATCAAGAGATTCTTACTACTTGAAAAGTTTGCTGAGTATGCATCTTGAAGAAGTGTTTACCTGAGGCTGCTTGCTTATCACTAAAGTCATTTCCGGTCGACCTCAGGTGATCATACTATGATGCTTCCTTCATAACTTGAGTTACTTCAAGGCCACATGTTTTTTTGTGCTCATAAATGAAGGGTGTGACTTCGTAATGAAAGCAGGAGCAGGAAAGGAATGGGAGAAGGAGGTGGTGCTTAAGTTCAGGTTCTTGTAGATGAATCTTACGGAGCTTGTTCTGTTGCTTCTGACTTGGAAGCTCCTGACTAGATAGGTATGTTTGTACTTTTCAGATTTATTTCTCTTTTCAGCCATTGTGAAGATCCTGTCGCTGTTGTATTGTACTATATATGTGAGATGTTGGCAAGATATCTTTTTCTTGTTAATGTTGGAATCCCATTTAAAATGGGATGTCTATCTGAGGCGACAAAAAAGATTTTGCTTTAGTGCTGAAGAAAAATATCTACTTATAGATAGAAATAGTCCAATATGTTTTATTTTTGTATTGAGCATTACAATAAAGAGGAATATTCTGGGGAGAGAAAGGAACTTTTTTAACAGTTTGGGAGCTGATGGGAACTGGAAGATTCCTTCCATGTTGCCAGTGATTGAAAATATGTGGAATTATTGATTCAGTGGTAGCATTTAATTATTTCATGATAAATGGTTGGAGGCAAATAACTTCTAGTAGGCATATAGATTATTAATTTTTGAGAAATAGAACGATCAGTATTCTCTTAATTGAATCTCAACCCCAATATCTACTTAGTTCTTGGGGGTGTGTGGGGGTGTAATATGTCCTCATAATCAGATAGCTAGCTTTTTTATGATCTTCTATTTAACAGTTTAGAACAGTTGAGGGGGCAGTATTATAAGTATATAATGTAAAGTGCTCATGCTAGGATTCTCCAGGAGTTAAAATGTAGCTTTTTAAAATGAATTATACCTTGAATTTGTTAAATATAAATATTCTTTCCCTTTTCAGAATGTCGGGAAACTATGTCACTCTGTTTCAGCAACTGTGAGGGACACAAAAAAGTTTTTGGGCTAAAAGTTGTCTACTTGTAATAATTGGAAAGGCAGCGCATGTCCACCAATCTAATTTAGTTTGATAGAAGGATGTTTCAGAGAATATTATAGAAATAACATTTTCCTAGCAAAGTACTTCATGATGCTAAGATGGTTTCGCTGTCTCTTAAATAGTATGAAATTTCTTGGAATTATTAGCTAACACATCTCTTTTAAAGGTTTTTGATCAGCGATATTTGGTTATGTTTTTTTATGCCTCATTCTGGGCTCCAGAAAAATCATAACGATCAGTGACTTTAATGTTTAGTGTAAAGCTACTCAGCCTATGATTTGAGCATTGTGTGGGTCCATATCACTGAATTATAACTTTAATATAACACAGGCATTTTTAATCTTGGATCCACAGATAGATTTCAGAGGGTCCACAAATTTGGAATGGACAAAATTTTTATTTTCACTAATTTCTTGGAAGAGATGCATAAGTTTCACCAGACTCTGGAAGGAATGACATTAAAAGATTAAGCATCTCTGATGTAACAAGAGGAGATAGTAAATATAAGCGGATTTATTAAATGTTTGTTTTGGCTTCATTTGCTTTTGGGAAAGTGACTACCTGACAGTCAAGGGTCAAGTGATTGTATACCACCAGTCCATACCACCACTTTTTAAAGCAAACTGCCTATTTTTAAGAAGCTTTAATATCACCTTCTTTAAACAATAAATAATTAAATATATATGTAAGTATCTTTCTCTAGTAATTTTTATTCGTAAGTCCTGTTAATTTATTCGTAAGTCTTGTTTAAGGAGACTAATTTTAAATTTTTTCAAACTTGGGCTTTTGAAAAAAGTTTGTTGAGTTATAGTCTTCAACATATTGGAATTATAATTCTTGTAATTCTCATATATAATAACTGAATGTTGGAAGCTATAATTTCAGCATGTCTGGAGGATACTTAATTGGGCAAGAATGTTAGATTGAGGGTGGTTTTTTTTTTTTTTTTTTTTGTTTACAAATCACTTTTCCCCCTCTAAATTTCTCTTTTGATCTTTGTTCATGGAATGAACAACACAAATATTCCTTGTGATGAAACATCCATATTTTTTTTGCTGATTAGCTTTTAGAGGGATTTGGTGTCTTTCTTGATGTTTAGCAGATATCACAAGGAATTCTGAGAAAGCTGTCACAAAACATATTTGAAAGAAGATGGGATTTTAAGAGTGAATCTTTTTATACCAGTGTCAATACAATTATAAAAATACTATGATAAAATAAGAAGGAGGAAAGGAAAAAAAGGGGGATAATTCTTATTCACGTACAGCTAGTTCAGTCCTTTAAAACAGTGGCCCCCAATGGTTTGGGCACCAAGAACTGATTCTGCGGAGGGAGGTTTATCCGCTGACCAGAGGGGGTGTGGTTTCAGATGCTGCCTGCATCCTGCGGATGGGGCTTTGCTTGTTTGTGTGGCTCAGTTTGTGGCATGCTGCAACCTGGTGCCAATCCACGTACCGCAGATCATAGATATTCTTCTGTCTTCTCATCTTTAGAACATAAAAACATTTCAGAAACTGACAATTTTTGAATGCACTCTTTAATATAAAAAGTGTACATTTGTTTCCATCTACATAACTAATTCTTTTACACTTTAAAAAAGCAAAAGTTGCCTTAAAATCTCCAATTTCTGAGTAGATCGACAAAGTTTCCTAAGTGCCATCTATTTCTTTTCTTTGATTCTGGATGTCTGAGAATCTTCATTGACCTGCTTGAAATAGTTTCATTGGTCTTGTGGATTTGACAGGTATCTGTAATGTCATGGATGAGTCACACTTCCTCCATTACACACCTGTTCTTGCTACATTTCTGCTGTGATGTGGTATCTGATAAAGAATCTATTTGCCTATTTGTCTCTGGTTATATTAACTGCACAAGTTTGGATGGCAACTAATGCACTTCTGTGTGAAAACTAAATTTAAGTACCTATCATTACAGGCACATAGTTACTTCTTATACTAGAAAATGTAGACTGGAATCTTGAAAATTCTTGCTGCCAATTACAAGGTGGCAGAATTTTGGATTTATTGTTCTCTTCTTTTCAACACCATAATCAATTCAGTGCTTGGGTAGCTTGGTTCCTTGGGGTTTCTGCAGGTAGCTGAAGTCAAATTATATAGAGAGTGTGCAAAGTGTGATAGAAGTACACAAAACTAAAACCATCTTGGTCTTCAATCCTTCTGGCCTGTAGATATGCCATTAACTTTTATTTTTAAGTTCTGGGATACTCTTCTGCGCATTTGACCACCAATTAAAAAGGATTAATAAGATAAATTAGAACAGGAATTCCAAAAGGAGGATCTGTCTGTCAGTGGTCTGTAACAGCAAATAGCTTTGGAATTCCCATGAGGTTGGAACGCAGTAGTAGAAAAGACAAGATTTTTAGCATCTACAATATTATAACATAAAACTGGCAGAATGGATGGGAGATTTATTCTCTCTCTCTCTCTCTCTGTGTCTGGTGTAAAACAGCATCTGAACAACTATATAAAGTTTGAGTAGTATTTGGAGTAGCATCTGGACATGTTACTCAGTTTTAGTTCTAAGAAGAAAGGATAGATCTTTTCTTCACAGCTTTAGCCAAGTAAAGCATACAGCATATTCTTAACAACCCAAAATGTTTGCCCAATGATATTGGACCTTTAAGGCAGATGAAGATACAAAATACAATTGGTAGAAGAGGGTCCAAGAGTAAAAAAAGCCTCTCCTTTTTGTAATACGTAAGATTTCAGATCTGAAGTGATATTCTACTCCTCTTACATAATTTTGATTATCAACAATTCTTTCAAAGAGCATTGGAAATTGTAATGTCCTAAAAATATGAATGCTGTGAAAAGAGTTGTGGCCCCTTCAGAAATATATGCTTGTGAGAATGCTTTACAGTACTTGGAAACCATGGATATTGAAAAATCTCATATCTTAAATATATTACAAAAATGTAAAGAAAGTTATATTTGTAAGAAAGCTTTTTGTCAGCCTCCAACTTTCTTCTGAAGCTTCACTCTTATTGGCTGCCATAGTAATGGGGGGAGGGGGAGCTTGGTAATAAGGGGGGGAAGAAAGCTGGTATCTGGAGACCCCTATGTACAAATAAAGTAGCATACATTCCTTAGCCAAGATGTTTACGCCTACTCAAGTAAGGGACGTTGTATGTATGGATGTATGCCTTGTAACCTGATGAGAAATAAGGATTGGACAGTCATCCTGTGACCCTGAGGGGAGGGTTTTGGGGATTCTTTTGAAATGTAATTTTTCCTGCGATTTTACTCAGACCTTGCTTCGCTTTCTCTGCATTCATTTCTTTCCCAGTAAAAGTCCCTGTTTTCAAACGCAATGGAGTCAGGTTTTTCTTTCTTGGGATTTGAAGGAGGCAGACCTGACACTTTTCTTTAATGGAGTGAGAGAATTTTATATATTAAAAGCAGATAATTTGAGTAACTGCCTCATTTTTACAATAGGTTATACCATCAAGAACTATAAGCATAGTTCTGTTGTCATCTAGTGGTATTGCAAACTTCTTTCCATTTAAACTTCTGGTTCTATGTATAAAAACAAAGGAGGGATATACGTGGACAGTCTAAAATAATTGTTGTGAATGATAGTAGACCATATTTTTCGGTGTAAATCCGAAAAATCCCCCCCCCCCCAAAATGAGTGGAAATGTATCTATGCGTCTTATAAAGCAAATATTGCCAAAGCCTCACCCACCTGCCGACCCTTTTTTGGCTGTTTTTCATGCCATTTTTTGAAAAGGCTGAAAAACAGGCCGAAAATGGGCCGCTCAGAGGCTGCAATAGGCAACAATAGGCCGCAGTGATCCCTGCAGTCTGGAATAGCTGATCGTCAGTAGAGGGGTTTTTTTTTCTTTTCTTCCTCAAAAGCTAGGTGTGTCTTATATACTCTGGAGTGTCTTATACACCGAAAAATACAGTAGTTAAGTCATAGACTATACAGTGCAAACCCATTTAAACTTTACTTTTCATTAAGTTTCATCTTACTCTGAATTAATGTGGAGCTAAACTTCCCTAAAATATTTTCTCTGGGGCTTAGGATTTGTCAATTGAAATTTATTTATTTATTTATTTATTTAGTTTGTCAGTTGAAATTATTTTATTGTGCTTTTGTATTCTTTATTAAACACTTCTCCTAATGTATTAGAATTTTAACTCCAATAATTTTTAATTTTCCTAAGTTTTAATTAACGTTGAAAGTAATTTAAGTAATTTAGTTCAGCAAATACAAGCAATAATTTCACTTTTCCTATTTCCTTTTGTTAGTTGCAACTTTTATTTTGTTTTTTAAATTATTTTAAGTGGATGCATTATTATATTATAAAGTTATTATATAATTGTTAAATGTATAAATTTAGTTAATATGAAAACAATATAAAATGAGTTAATATGTAAATTAATTTCCGGCTCTTAAAATATGTAAGCAATGTAACTCCGAGGACTTCCAGTCAATAGTGCCAGTCATTTATTTGGCAGGTTACTAAATTAGGAATAAATGCAGGTGTGCTCCAGTAGAAGCAGTGCATGATATAAGTAATCCTCAATTTACAAAAGTTTATTTAGTGACGTTCAAAGTTACAACCCCACTAAAAAGGTGACTTATGACCGTTTGCACACTTACGACCATTGCAACATCTCCATGATCATGTGATCAAAATTCAGCCACTTGGCAACTGATTCATATTTATGACAGATTTACATAATAACTGTAGCAAGAAAAACGGGGCAAAACTCACTTAACAAATGTCTTGCTTAACAAGAGAAATTTTAATTAATTGTGTTCATAAATCAAGAACTACCTTTAGTGGAGTCTTCTTCTGTTGCATCTGTCCTCTAATCACTTTCTTTTTCCTTCCAACATTGCAGGTTTATGAGTGATCAAACATTCTTTCTAAGCCAGAAGTGAGTGGAGCAAAGATGCCAATACCGCCACCCCCTCCACCTGGACCTCCTCCACCTCCAACTTTCAGTCAGGTAGTCCTTCTGTTTCTATGTACTGTTTTATCTCCGGTATAAATTAACCACAAGGAATCTTTACTTCTACTGATTTTGTCAGCTTGCATGTCTTCCAAATATGCAGACTTCTGGCTCCAGTTCCAGTCATTATGGCTTTGGCTTAGAATTTTGAGAATGGAAATTCATACATTTGGAGAATGCTTCAGTTGTTGCTAAAGTGATATAAGAAGGGAGTCCAAACCCTGAGAGTCAGGTCCAGTTTCTGTCCCATATCACTAGGAAAAACCTATTCCTAAAATTTATATATGTTAAGTCGATAAGTTACATGAAAGTATAAGGCAGTTTCATATACAATGCATTCAGATAGTATTCAGATCCCTTTCACTTCTGTCAATTTTATTACTCTGCAGCCTAATTCTATACTTGTTGAAATTCATTTTTTTCTCATTAATCTGTACTTAATACCCCATAATGACAAAGTGAAAACAATTTTAGAAATGTCTGTAAATTCATTAAAAAGAAAAAACTGAAATATCACATTGGCATAAGTATTTAGATCCTTTGTACCAACACTTGAAATTTAGCTCAGGTGCCCCCTATTTCTCTTGATTGTTGCTGACATGTTTCTACACCTTGATTGGAGTGCATCTGTGATAAATTGCTTGGACATGATTTGGAAAGGCACACACCTCTTTATAGAAGGCCTCACAGGTGACAATGCATACTGTAGCAGAATAAAAAATAATGAGGTCAAAGGAACTGCCTATAGAGCTCAGAGACAGGATTATTGCAAGGCAGAGATCTGGGGAAGGCAACAGTTTCTGCTGGATTGAAGGTTTCTAAGGCCACAGTGGCCTCCATAATTCTCAAGTTTGGCAGAACTAGTACTTTCCCAAGAGCTAGTCACTCAGTCAAACTGAGCAATTGAGGGAGAAGGGCTTAGTAAGAGAGATAACCAAGATCTCAGTGGTCACTCTGAGCTCCAAAGATCCTATGTAGAGATGGGATAGAATTCCAGAAGCACAACCATCACTGCAGCCCTCCACCAATCTGGGCTTAAGACAGAGTGGCTAGACCCGTGAAGGTGAACCTATGGCATGCGTGCCCCATCTGACATGCAGGGCCATCTCTGCCGACATGCCAGCCGTCGCCCCAACTAATTGACTGCACATGTGTGCGACTCTTGCGTGACTCCTGCATGACTGCTCATGCACGCAATTCCCACACAACTGCACATGCGCATGAGAATCCATATGTGACTCCCACAAGATTACACATGCACACAAGAATCCAAGCATGACTCCCGCACAATTGCACATGCATACAAGAATTCATGTGCAACTCCCGTGTGATTGCACATGTGCGTGAGACTCCCGCATGACTGCGCATGAGTGAGTGCCTGTACTGTGTGTGCACCTGTGGAAGCCACATGCATGCGCAGAAGGCACATGCGCATATGAAGCATATACAAGCGGGCGCGATGGGATGGCAGCATCATGCTGTGGCATGTTTTTCAGCAGCAGGGACTGGGACATTGGACAGGGTTGAGGGAAAGCTGAATGGAGCAGAGTATAGGGATATCCTCAATGGTCACCTGTTGCACATCACTCAGAATCTCAGTCTGGGCCAAAGGTTCACTATCCAACAGACAGTGACCCTAAACACACAGCCAAGACGACACAGGAGTAGTTTAGGGATTACTTTGTGAATGTCCTAAAGTGGCCCAGTCAGAGCCCTGACTTGAGCTCTAGTGAACATTTTTGGAGGGGCCAGAAAATGGCTGCCCACTAATGGTTGCAATCCAACCTGACTAAGCTTGAGGGGATTTGCAAGGAAGAATGACAGAAATTCCCCCAGTCCAGTATGCAAAGCTTGTTGTGTCGTACCCCAAAAGACTTGAGGCTGTCATTACTGCCAAAGGTGCTTCAAGAAAGTACCGAGTGAGTGGTTTGAATACTTATGCCAATGTGGTATTTCAGTTTTTTCTTTTTAATAAATATGGAAAATTGAGTAGATTAATGAGAAAAAAAATGAATTTCAACAACTGTAGAATCAGTCTGAGGAGACGGAATGGCTCAGTGGCTAAGACAAGCTTGTCGATCAGAAAGATAGATAGTTCGGCAGTTTGAATCCCTAGCACTGCATAACGGTTACTCCACTCCCATTACTGGCCCCAGCTTCTGCCAATCTAGCAGTTCGAAAGCATGTAAAAAATGCAAGTAGAAAAATAGAGACCACCTTGAGAAGGTAACAACGCTCCATGCGCCTTTGGCATTTAGTCATGCCAGCCATATGACCACGGAATCATCATCAGACAGTGCTGGCTCTTTGGCTTAGAAACGGAGATGAACACCGCCCCCTAGAGTCGGGAATGACTAGCATGTATGTGTGAGGGGAACCTTTACCTTTAGAATCAGGCTTCAGCATAACAAAATTGATAAAAGTGAAGGGGTCTGAATACTTTATTAATGCACTGTAGGTAGGTATGAAGACCACAGATTATATTTTGTATTGATCCTTCAGGATGTATCCCATTACTGCTCTAGTTCACATGTTATAAAAAAGTAGCACTGGAGGGATCCTGAGAGATGACATTGAATCTAGTAGGTGTTCATAGATTGACCACCAAGGGTGATTTGATTGCAATGCTACAGATATACATAAATGGACCAAAGATTGAAATATTTATTGAAGATTGATGGATAAAAATGATGGAAAGAGTAGGAGTTGCAGATGAGGTGAAAGTGGTTCTTTGAAAACCTTTTTCTAAGCCACAATATAAGAAATTTTTAGTTGTAGAAGTATAAGCCTCCTGGCTATAGAATTGTGCAAAAGTGTGCAGTTCATTACATGCAGCCTTTTTTTTTTTTGGTGGTATGAATGAACAATTTTTGTGATCTTCAGGCAGCCAAGGGATAAGAAATCTTTTTTCTTTTCTTTTCTTTTTTTTTTGGTGCAATGTTTCCTTTCAGGCAAACACAGAAGCACCAAAATTGAGCAGAGATGAGCAGCGAGGGAGAAATGCTCTGCTACAAGACATTTGTAAAGGGGCCCAGTTGAAAAAAGTGACTCAAGTTAATGATCGCAGTGCGCCTATTCTTGAAAGTAAGTAGGTGAATGAAGCAACTGTCAGAAGATTTTTGTGGTCAAATTAAAGGAAAGGTGTTACATTCCCCCCAGTTGCCCCTTTCTTTTGGGAATAATCTGTAGCTCTTTAGACGTACAAGATGGATTCATATATTTCTACTTGTGCTTTGCATGTGCTATGAACCCAGAAATTGGAATTTATTAACAAATTAATTAGACAGAACATCATTTCTCATAATGTGTGAATCAGGTCAGCAATGCAAGCAGAATTTGGGAATTAATGTTTAAAATAATTGAATTCCAGGCACTTTAGAGCCTTGTCCAGAGATTAAGTAAAGGTACCAGTAATTAGGTGAGGACGTTGCCAGTAAAATTATCCTTGGATCAGCCTATGAGATGGCTAGATCTTAGTCCAGTAAATAATTATTTAAGCCACTAAGATACAATCTGTTGCCCTCTCACTTACTTCTGACAACGAATTACTTTGTTTTCTTCTGGTTAGTTGTTATTACATAGTGTCCAAATTGATTCTGCTGTTATTGTATGCTTATCTTGATTGTTTCAGATTTAATTGTTCTAATTTAGGGAGGAGGGAGGAAAAGAGTTTGTGGAGTTTGAACTGTTATAGTTTAACCATTGGAATTTCTATTCAGTACCATTGTGTTTCCTATACCTGTTGTGTATAAAAGTTATTTTAGACTTTCCAAAGGGAACTTTTGATGCTGGGCAAACTAAGTCCAGCTCTGCACAATAATAAAGAATGTGAAATGCTTGAAGTCTTTAGGTTAATATTAAAATATAAATAAGGTTCAAGCGTTTACACATTAATAGTAAACATTAGAAACAACTGTTTCTGAATTTTGCATTCTAAATTGAATAATAAGGAGAACATTTCTTTAAAGCATTCTAAGGAAAATATATTATGCTTTGGACATTTGAATAGCAATCTCAAATACTATTAGTTGCAGGTGGGTCCAGCAGTTATGGATTTGTTTGCAATAGCTGTAATTAATACACTTCTTGTGTACATAATCTGACAAATTAAACAATATGGAAACTTTTTATTTCAGAATCCAAGAGTGGCAGCAGCTATAATTCTACTACATCTCCCCTTCCAACAAAGGTGGGCCTTTTCCAAGGTGGGATTCCCAAACTACGATCCATGGGAGTAAAAGAGAGTTCAGGTGATGTTTTTGAAAATACCTTTTTTTAGCAGTTTTGAAACATGATTTAACTTTCCTTGCTGTGCCTTACCGGTGTCCTATATTTGATTCTGTATTCCTTTTACTATCTATTGGAAATAATAAAGTTTAGGCAAAAAAAATCTGCTAATCACCTGCAATTAGGAATACATTTATTCCTTGTTTATTTATCACTGAGTATAATCTCTACAGTATTCAAACAGTTTTATTAAAATTGGACTGTCATTTTTACTTATTAGTTTTACCCCTTTAAGAAATAATGTAACCTTTTCATAGCAGAACTATCTGTATGAACTTTAGCTGACTTTATATGTCATTTTTATTTTTCCAGACAACTCCTCTGGGAAGGTACTACATCAGGGTCCTGGGGGTAGATCAGCTGCACCCCGGCCTCCTGTGTGTGCTACCAGCACCCGACCCCAAGATGACACTGAAAATAGCCGAGCTTCTCCTCCAGAGCTTCCACGCATGCAGAGACCTTCATTGCCAGATCTTTCACGGCCAAACAGTGCCAGTGGCACTGGTATGAAACACAGCTCTTCAGCACCACCACCGCCACCCCCTGGACGGAGAGCCAATGCTCCTCTTGCTCCACATTCTATGCATAATAGCAAAGCACCTTCCTACAATCGTGAGAAGCCATTGCCACCAACTCCAGGTCAAAGGCTTCCAGGAAATCGTGATGGCCCACCAGCTCCTCCTCCCATCAAACCACCCCCATCCCCAATAAATATCCGATCAGGACCAAGCAGTCAGAGCCAATCCTTGGTACCCCCTCCCCCACCTTACCGACAGCCTCCTGGTGTCCCTAATGGCCCTGCCAGCCCTATTAATGAATCTGCTCCTGAGCTTCCCCAGAGACACAATTCCTTACATAGAAAGGCACCTGGTCCAGGGAGGGGTATGGCACCTCCCCCTCCTCCTTCAGCATCTCCTTCCTTACAAAATAGTCGCCCCCCACCTCCTGCCCGTGATCCACCAAGCCGAGGTGCAGGTAAGATATTTTTACAGCCCCATTCAACTTAAAAATAGGTTGTAGAATTGATAACAGTCAATGTTTACAGAAGTATTAGCACTCAAAAATCCTTCAAAGCTACTGTATATCTTCTAATTTGTATATATAAAGAGACAGATTTACAGAAGATGCTAAAATTGCCCTGATTTCATAGACATGGCCATTGGCAAAGAAGTTCCGTGTAGCAGAAAAATAATATTTACCGGTATGTTATGGAATAAGGATTATAACTGGAAAAAAAAATCTACAAACGACTCTGGACATTTAAATGTATATAACAACATTTTAATGGCACATTTAGAAATTTGGATTGTAGCTGATCTCAAAATTTTTGATTTGATATTTCTTTAAAAAATCCTATTTGCAGTGCTGAAATTTGATGAAGTCAGTGTGGGCCATGAGTTAGGAAATTCTTCATCCAACTACAAAGTCATTATGAATACTTAGACAAGCCATAGTTCTCTCACTGTTGGGCTCTTCATCTTCAGTATTGGTCTAAAGTAAGAATTTTAGAGATGAATATTGAAAACTTGATAGTTATTTCATAAATTCTTATTCAATGCTATGGAAGATATCAATGATTGGAGGGGGCTGCGGTGGCTCACATGGTAAAACGCTGGGCCTGCACATTGCTGAGGCTGGCAGCTCGGTTCAATTCCCGTGAGCGAATAAACCGCATAGGGACAAGAAAGGAGCCTCTCTCAATTGCCTATCAGCATTCAGAGGTCCCGCAGGTAAAGATAACACCATCTGAAAAAATTCCTTTCACAGTCAGCCAGCCACCTTGGTGATCCCTGGTTAACATGTGTCATATACTAAATAAATAACCAATGATTGAGTATAGTTCTTTATCCATGAAGGATGCTGCTTTCCTTGAAAAAAATCAAAAAGTTACATTTCAGGGAGATAAGAGGTTTTTTTTTTCACCAAGTGTCTTTGAATTAAGATTGGATACTTCATGTTGTGAGTATAGAGTTCATTGCAAGTTTCCCAAAATAGGGAATCCAGTATGAGGCAGGTCATCAGTCTGCTTTCTTTAAAATGAGAAGCCACTTTTAATTTTGCAAAAACTTAGATACGGCAGGAGCAACATTACTGAAACATTCCCAAATGTTATGTGACTAGTTTAGAAACAATCTGAGCCACTTAGTGTCAGACATTGTTCGTTTCTTGACATGGTACAAACTTTAGTTTAAAATTTGTTGTTGTTAGTTGCAAAGTTGTATCTGACCCATCACGACCCCATGGACAACTTTCCTCCAGGTCTTTCTGTCCTCTATCAACCCCAGAGTCCATTTAAGCTCACACCAACTGCTTCAGTGACTCCATCCAACCACCTCATTCTCTGCCATCCCCTGCTTCTTTTGCCCTAAATCATTCCTAGCATTAGGCTCTTCTCCAGTGAGTCCTTCTTTCTCATTAGGTGGCCAGAGTATTTGAGTTTCATCTTCAGGATCTGGTCTTCTAAAGAGCAATCAGGGTTGATCTCCTCTAGGACTATTTGTTCACCTTGTAGTCCAAGGGACATTCAAGAGTCTTTTCCAGCACCTTAATTCAAAGGCCTCAATTATTTGGTGCTCAGCCTTCCTTATGATCCAACTTGCACAGCCATACATTACAACTGGGAAAACCATAGCTTTGACTATATGCACTTTTGTTGGCAGGGTGATGTCTCTGCTTTTTAGTATGCTGTCTAGCTTTGCCATGACTTTCCTCCCTAGGAGCAAGCATCTTTTAGTTTCTTGGCTGCAGTCCTCATCTGCAGTGATCTTGGAGCCCAGGAAAATAAAATCTGTCACTACTTCCATTTCTTTCCCATCTATTTGCCATGAATTGAGAGGGCTGGGTGCCATGATCTTAGTTTTCTTAATTTTGAGTTTCAGGCCAGCTTTTGCACTCTCCTCCTTCACCCGCATCAGAAGGCTCTTTAGTTCCTCTTCACTTTCTGCCATTAGAGTGGTATCATCTGTTTATCTGAGGTTGTTGATATTTCTTCTGGCAATCTTAATTACAATTTGTGATTCATCTAGCCCTGCCTTTCTTATGATGTGCTCTGCATACAAGTTAAATAGGCAGGGCAACAGTATAAAGCCTTGCCAATCTTCTTTCTCAATTTTGAACCAATCAGTGGTTCCATGTCCAGTTCTCACTGTTGCTTCTTGATCCGCATATAAGTTTCTCAGGAGACAAATAATATATTTTGGTACTCCCATCTCTTTAAGAACTTGCAGTAATTTGTTGTGATTCACACAAGCAAAGGCTTTAGCATAATCAATGAAGCAGAAGTAGATGTTTTTCTGAAACTCTCTAGCTTTCTCCATGATTCAGCGTATGTTGGCAATTTGATCTCTAGTTCCTCTGCCTCTTCAAAATCCTGCTTGTACTTCTGATAGTTCTTGGTCCGTGTACTGCTGGAACGTAGCTTGTAGGATTTTGAGCATTTACACATTTACTGCATCGTCTTTTAAGTTTTTGAATAGCTCAGCTGGAATACTGTCACCTCCACTAACTTTGTTGTTGCTCAGACTTTTTAAGGCCCATTTGACTTCATATTCCAGCATGTGTGGCTCAAGGTCAGTGGCCACCCCATCATGGTTATCAGGGATGTTAAGCTCATTCTTGTATAGATCTTCTGTATAATTTTGCCACCTCTTCTTAATCTCTTCTGCCTCTGTTAGCTACTTTCCATTTTGGTCCTTTAGCATGCCCATCTTTGCATGAAACATTCCCTTCATATCTCCAATTTTCTTGAAGAGATCTCTGGTCCTCCTTATTCTATTGTTTTCTTCTGTTTCTTTGCACTGTTCATTTAAGAAGGCAGTCTTATATCTTCTAGCTATTCTCTGGAATTCTGCATCGAATTAGATGTATCTTTCTCTTTCTCCCTTGCCTTTTGCGTCCCTTCTTTCTTCAACTATTTGTAAAACTTCCTCAGACAGCCATTTTTCTTTCTTGCATTTCTTTTTCTTTGGGATGGTTTTAGTTTCTACCTCTTGCGAACCTCTATCCATAGTTCTTGAGGCACTCTATCAGATCTAATTCCTTAAATCTGTTTGTCATCTTTATGTTCATTAGGGATATGATTTAGTTCATACCAGAATGGCCTAAATTTTGCAATGAGAAGCTCATGATCTGAGCCACAGTCAGTTCCTGGTCTTGTTTTTACTGACTATATAAAGCAGTGGTGGAGAACCTTCTACATCACTGTGTGCCGACTTCATGCCAGAAGGGCACGCAAAACCATTCCGTGGAAAACGCACAGCACCGCTGGCTCCTCATCCTGTTCTCACGCAGTAATGTGTGCTGGCCAGCTGGCTTTCACACGTGCCAGAGCAGCAAAACCCAGAAGCGCAGAGTACGCGTGCTCCAAGGGCCGGCCATCCGGGCTTCCAAGTTCCTGGCGTGCATGCGTGCGTGATAAACAGCTGGTTGGCACACATGTGCACACCGGCTGGCCGGCTGGCTCTCAGAGCACGCTTACGCACTGGATGCTGTTCTTCCAGGTTTCGCTGCTCTCGCATATGCGAAAGCCATCTGGTCGGCGTGCATTGCTGCGTGAGAATGGGATGGGGAGCCAGCGGTGCTGCAAGTTTTTCACAAGATGGTTTTGCGTGTCCTTCTGACATACATTCCATAGCTTCACCACCAGGGGCGCTCTTTGCACAGTCACTTCCGCCCTCGTGACCTCTCGCCTAGATTATGCCAATGCTCTCTACATGGGGCTCCCCTTGAAGAACATTTGGAGGCTGCAGTTGGTGCAGAATGCGGCCACGCGGGTGATCTTGGGGGCTCCTCGGAGCTCCCATTTTACACGTCTCCTGCGTGAGCTGCACTGGCTCCCTGTGGCCTTTCGGGTGCGAGTCAAGGTTTTGGTTCTCATCTTTAAAGCGCTCCATGGCTTGGGACCTGGGTACTTAACGGGACTGCCTGTTGCCACCATCAGCCTCCAGCCGACCTGTGCGTTCCCACAGGGCGGGCCTCCTCGGGGTTCCATGGTCTGGACGGTGTCGTCTGACAGCCCCGAGGGTGCGAGCCTTCTCTGTGGCTGCACCCTCCCTCTGGAACGAATTGCCCCTGGAGATCCGGACCATCACAGACTTACGGACCTTCCGGCATGCATTAAAAACCCACCTGTTTCAGCAGGCCGGTCTGGCCTAGTACTTAATTGGGGTTTTAAATTCGTTTTAAACCAGTTTTAAATTTTAACTTTAAATGTTTATTTTAACCGTTTTTTAAATTGGGTTTTTAATTGATTGGCCATTGTATTTATTTGAAATTTTAATTTGGTTTTAATTGTATATATTCATGTTTTTATTAGGCTGAACACCACCTCGAGTCCTTCGAGAGGGAGGCAGTATAGAAATTCAATAAAAAAAAGTAAAGTAAAGTATAGAGCTTCTCCATCTTTGGCTGCAGATCACGTAGTCAATCTGATTTCTCTATTGACCATCTGGTGATGTCCATGTGTAGAGTCGTCTCTTGGGTTTGCTATGACCCTTGTATTCTCTTGACAGAATGCTACCAGCCTGTGCCCTGCTTCATTTTGTACTCCAAGGCCAAACTTGCCTGTTAGTTTAAAATAGGTTCATATGATTAACTAGTTTTGTGTCCTAATTGTGCTTCATTTCTGCAATGAGAGATTTAAGACATATTCAGTTGAAAATGTTTTAGAAATAAATTACATAAACATTTGGTGATTGTAAAGGATAATCAGCTGATTCCAGGAAAAGACACAGCTGCTTTAAAAGATATATTTATGCTCTTATTTATTTCTAAAATGCTATACCTCCCACTCATAACAGTCATCAAATCTGTAAGCTTATTCTCTCAGGATTAAAATCAAATGTATAATTTACCCCAGTATTGTGGATACAAACTTCTATAGCACAGGCATGTCAAATTCAGAGTCCTCTGAGGGCCATATTGTCACATTTGAGTTTTAATGAGGGCCGCACTCTCTTCATTGAGTTGCTGGAGTCTAGTGGCACACAAATTTAATAAATTATTATTATTAATTGCATGTATATTTCTCCATGCTTGGTGACAAAAAGACTGCCTATTCAGAGTCCTTATTAACCATTAAAAATACACATTATCATCTTTTTGCTAGCCTTTCTTCTCTAATGACAAAAATGATCACCCCTCTCTGGTTACTAAACTGCAGCAGCATCGCAGCTCTAGGCTTCGGATTTCAGCTCACAAGCTTCTGCACTTCAAAATAGACGTCAGAGGCTGCAGTCCTATGAGTCTTCCTCACAACAGCCCATTCAGCTCCAGGCTCCAATAACTTCTTTTCCTTGTAGCACTGAGCTGCTTGGCTTTGGAAATCTCCAGTCGGAGAAGGATTTCAGTGCTACAAGGAAAAGAAGTACCGCTCGTCCATTGACCTAGGAGAAGAGGATTCAGCCAGCATTCAGACACTTGCCACAAACACCATTAAGCAGTGGAAAGCCTCGAAAAGCGGCAGAAAGCTTTGGAAAGGGGCGGAGAGCAACAGGTAACTTTAGAAAGGGGGAGAGAGCAGGAGGCAGCTTTGGAAAGGGGGGAGAGCAGCTGGCAGCTTCTGAAGCTTCATGCCCCTTCTTGCCAGTCCCCCCACTATCCGGGAGGTGGGGAGAAGGGACACCAACCTCCAAAAGCTTCAGGAGACACCCTGAACAAGTGCCTTGCCTCCAGGGCCACGGAGAAGCAGCACCAAGCTGGAAAAGCCCCAGGAGGCACCGCGAGTCTGGGCTTCCAGTCATTGTATAACTTTCTCGTTTGTGTAGACCACAGGTGCACTTGCAATGGGCCGCATGCGGCCCACAGGCCATGTTAAGGATAGTCCCCTGTTAGGAGAACAAGTGCGAAGCGAAGCGTTATGAGAGTGTTGTGGTAGAATACACAAACCAGAATACAGAGACACTGAGTAGAAAAATAGGTTTTTACTTCCGTGGAAAATAGAGGTATGCAAAGTCCATCAATCAATCCAAATTCATACACGGTAAAGTCAGTCAGTCATCAAACAGTCAGTCAGTCATCAAACATAATATCAGGGATAATCCAATAATCAAAGTCCAGTAACAAATATACAGTTGGTAACAGTTTGCAAACACTAGCAAAACTCACAGAAAATCCTCGCTGGTTAACTTCTAACTCCTCAGCAACAAATAACAGTAACCAGCATCTATCAGTGATTCTGACTCCATCTTATGGCCGCTTGAGGAAGCAGCAGCCAATCACACTTTCAGCATTACTTAAAGTTACAGTACTTAAAGTAACAATCCTGGTTTATATATTGTCAACCCAACTGTTAGTTTTACATTCCTGACATTCTCCCCTTTGGGTAGACAATATATGCAACCTTACAGTCTGAGTCTGTATTCCTCACAACACATTTTATGCATTACAGTGCCTTGTGCTTTGGTAAAATGATCTGCTATATTGTTCTCTGACATACAATACTCTAAAACAATCATTTTACTTCTAACACATTGCCTTACATTGTTAGTTTTACATTCCTAACATGCCACATGTTTGATATACCTGCTATAGCACATACAGAGCAAGGCAGAGGTTTTTAATGGCATGCAGGATGAATGATGTAAAATTTGAATGGAAAATGAATTTCCAGTTTAGTAGTTGTGCACATCATATATTTTTGGCTACCAAAAATATATTTTCAGAATCGGGCTGCATCTGTTATATTTAGGTACTATAGTTTGTGTATCACATTAAGCCATGATGTGGTTTGTTTGATTTCAGTTGTAAACTCAACCAGTGTTTATGATCCACAGAGTATATCTTAAGTGTTTGTATCTGGCCTTTGTAGCTTACTCAGTAAATATGGCTAAAATAACTATGATTTTGCAGTTTAGTCCATGTCTTTGCTGACCTGGAGAATTTCTGTTTAGCTCCACCACCACCACCACCCATGATTCGAAATGGTGGAAGAGATGCACCTCCACCGCCTCCACCCTACAGAATACATGGGTCTTCAGATCCCATAAACCGTGGCAAACCACCCCCTCCTCCTACCAGAACACCAGTTGGACCACCTCCTCCTCCCCCACCAATGAGAAATGGACATCGGGATTCTATCTCTACAGTTAGGTCTTATTTGGGTGAGTAAAAAGATTTATTTATCAGAGCTTACTGTTGCTCCAATAGGTTTCTTTGACATTTAAGTTGAATAGGGAAGTATTCAAGAATCTAGACCCTAGGTTCTTAACCTGGGCGATATCGCCCCCCCAGGGGGTGATTTCATTTTTCAGGGGGACGATGGAACGAAAGGGGATGATGTGGGGGTGAAGGAACGAAAAGGGGGTGATGGAGTGAGAAGTTTTAGGGACATTTTGAGACAGGGAGCAGCACAGTTCTCGCTGGTAGGAATGAGGGAATGGTGCTGTTGCGGGGGGGGGCGGGGGCAGGCGGGCCAAACCAATGAATGTCAGCAATTCGCACCTCTTTCATTCCCCTGCTATGGCTCTCTATCAGCTGCCCCTCTCCCTTTCCCAATCACTCCTTGCCTGGCCTGAGAAAGCAAGGGCATGCGGGGTGGAGACTCACATTCCAGAGCGGGAGCAAAACTTGCTTCGTCTCTTGCTGTGTCCCATGGCTGCTTCTTCCAGCCCTTGGTGCTGCATGCACTTCAGTCACTGGGGAGACAAGTGGCTTCCTCTCCGGCTGAGAAACACCGGCTGTTTCTCTTTGCCACTGCTGTTGGAGCAGGTCATGTGTCTCCCCAAGTGACCAAGGTGCTTCCAGCAAAAACAAAGACTAGAAGAAGCGCCCATGAGACCCAGAGAGTGCTGGGGAATCTCTGTGTGTGTGTGTGTGTGT